>JAHLJT010009436.1:206351584-206626584 GCA_031308135.1 Acheta domesticus | reverse complement strand
ACGGAGAGAGACTTATATATATCATATCTTATATAATATATATCAGAGACCCCAAAACGTATATTTCCGTACAAAACTTGAAACCAATTTTCCGCAGCATTACATAACTTCCTTTTTCTAAATACTTACGTATAGCGACCTCACTCCCTATCTCCACGCGATACCACACAGGCACCAAACCGGCTTTCGAATGACTAGTATCAACCGTAAGCCGTTGTTCTTGGCGAAGTACGGTTGCTTATTACTGTTGCTGATTACAAAATAAATATGATTAAAAACTGTATAATAATGCATCCACCCACGAAATTCTAGTATTAAATTAGGAAGCACGAACGGGCACAATTAATTAAAATCTATTAGATAATCCACACTAATTTATTACCCCAAAGAGAAATGTATTAATGTTGCCGTGTATTAAATAACCATTGTTAAAAACTTAATCATATTTATCCAACCATGCCTGAACATCAAATACGATAACAAACGAGCCCAATCAAATAAAACCAAGGATATAATTAAATACACATTCAATACTAATATATTACTAAACATCATTACTGTTGGTGTTTCTAAAATATATAGTTGACTAGTGGTGCTGCAGAATGGCACAGGCTTTCCCGTATTAGTTTTCTATTTCCTTTGGTCTCGGCTAGCTATTCGGACTCGTCACATACTCTTGCCAGCTGCCATCTTTCTCTGCTCGAAGTGCATTTTTGACATTTTCTTAATTTTTCGGTTTCCTAATAGTAGAACGAAAATATTATTTTAATAATATTAAAGAACAGTAAAGTCTCGTTTTAATGACAATTTTCATTGAAAAGTTTGGAGCCGCTTTTAAGAAAATGGCGTTAAGCGCTACATTAAATGTGGTATTTCAAGAGTTTTCAAAGAAAAGTCTTTAGATTTCGAAAGTGTGTTTTGCTCTACTCTTTATAAGAAATTAAAAAAACAAAATTGGAACCGGTTTTGAGAAAATTTTAAAAATGACTGGGGGACTTCATGTAAAGTACTCCCAGATTTTAAAGAATGTTTTTCAAAATAGCAACGCCTCGAATCGAGTAAGATCGACATGAAAATATCAATTTTGGAAAAGATCTTACATTTGGTTTAGGCGCTAGTGGTGTTCACAGACAGACAGAGAGACGGACGGACAGATAGACAGACGAACAGACGGACGGACAGACGGACAGACAGACGGACGGAGAGACGGACGGACGGACGGACGGACAGACAGACGGACGGACAGACGACGGACAGACGGACGGACAGACGGACGGACAGACGGACGGACAGACGGACAGATGGAAGGAAAAGTTTTGTCGTGAATCGATTTTTCGGTATCTCTGACCTAGAAAACATGGATTCTGTCTACACCTCGTGTTAGAGGATATTTTTTCTTAATTTAACATAAGGATTTATCCACTATTTCGTTATCAGGGCCCGGGAATGGATTTTTTTCTGCCAAAAATACGTCGTTTTTTTCGCACTGCATTACATTACTTTTCCCATACTACTTATAGTACTCCGTATGTACGTACATATACGGTAAAATAAAAACTGCAGTTATGCAAACACGCACGACATTCGAGTATTAAATTACAGTGTGAATGGGCACAAACGACGAAAACCTGTTAGAGAATAAAATATACATTCAATACTAATTTACTAATCTAAAGAAAAAATTATTAATGTTGTCGTGTATTATAAATACGGTTAAAAATTGAATCATAGCTGTCCGTCCATGCCAAATCTTCAAACACGATAATAGAGAGAAGCAATGAGCACAATCAATGAGCAAATCAAATAATTAAATACACCTTCAATACTAATTTATTACTATAAACAGAAATTTATTAATGTTGCCGTTTATGAAATATTTTTAAAATCTGAGTAGTTATGCAACCACATTCGAGTATTAAATTAGAGAGAAAGAATGGGCACAAACACACAAACCCTGAGAGGGGAGGCTGGTCTGTCAGGTTTTCCGGATACAGTGGAACTTTGCCCCTACAGGAATGTAGTGGGAAGGAGCGGGGAAAGGACGCCATCCCTATCGGTGAATCCCCATTCAATTTATAGTGTGGTCCTTTTGGTCCGAGACCAAAAGATCTGAGGTGTACAGCTACGCACAACTGGAGCGCCAATTAGATATTCCGCGAATTTCGCATTCTGTGGTTCTCTCCAATACAGTAGGCGGCCTCTTCTCGCAGATTTCGCAGATATGAAAGCCGTATCGATGGTCCAGAAATCGGATTCAGCATTAAAGTTATGCAGCCCGATGGACCCGTGCTCATGACCTCCGTACAGGAATTAGATGGGTGCCATTTCTGGCAGGGACCGGTATTCCTTAACGTGAGCTCGCAAAGCAGTAACTATCGTGTTGAGCTGTTTCTTCGTATACCGTCCCATGCGCAGTGGCGACACCATTGCCGGAAATACGAATTGCATTAGTGTTTCGATCTTTTGCCAGTCGTTGAGAAGGGAGCTGGCAATCTGTCGGACAGTGGCCTCTTGTTTTGCATGGCATCTCACTCCGTCACACCCAGGCAATGATCCCTTAATCCACCGCAGTCCTGAACTAGGTTGAAGCCTGACGACCGTCTCAGGTAGGAGGTCGCTTCAGCTGCAGTCACCTGAGCAGCCTTGAGCTCCTGGCCATTGCCAAGAATAGAGGAAGTGGCATGCTTTCTACCTTTGGTTGCCAGGGTGACGCGCTTCATCGGCTTTATCTTGGCATCCGTTTTGGCGAACGCGATTTTGTGCGATGGACCTCTTTCTGCGGCACTTCTGCCGTATCCGCCCTGGGGACGAGGTCATCGGCGTAAGCGAGGTCAGGGACTCTTCTTCTGCGGCTCTCACTGCGGCGTCAATTATAAAGACAGATACATAAAAAATATGTGTCATGAAACGTCATATGTACATAAATGTGTAATGAAAACAGCGAGATTATGTAATGAATAAGTAAAATTAGATGTAATACTAATTATAAAAAACGTTGACGTAAGACGAGATTACATTTAAAAAATACTTCATAAACAATTTTTTAAAAGAATACAAACGTTTAAAAATTCATTTGGAGAGCATAAGTTGATGCACACATTGTACCATACAACTTTCCCGTCAGTAGTAAAAACTTCATCTATTGCTATCCAGAACCGTAGTTCAACAGCCAGACTAGACGCACTAGAAGCCGGCAATATCTACGACCAGCAAACGATCACTGCTGCGTGCAGCACACTCATCGAAGTGTTACCGCCACTGAGATAACTGAAGCAGATCCGCCGGACTGTGAGAACATCCGACCGTGTCTTCACGTAGCGAACCTCGAATTGACAGCACATAGTAGTAACGTAGGGAAAATGTTGAATTAAAAAAAGAAACTACTTATTTTCATAAAAAACGTAATACAATTAAACAAAATCGGTAGATGTAAAATATTTAACTAAAAAGTTGGATATTGAGTTAGGACGGCGACGATTGCAATTTTGAGAATGGTAAGTAGAGATGCAAAAAATCTGTAATTACTAGAGAGCGGATTTTAATGAAATGTCATTATTTCTCTTTTCACTTTAGAACAATGCCGTTCAGTACAGAAATTCATTATATGTCATGATTAGACATCGGATGTTTAGGGAAATGCCTATTTTTTTCTAGCGAACTTAATTAAAGGCTGATAATATATGTGCACGAATCATGACAAATGATGCCATATGGCCAAGTTTTATAATGCTTATTTTTGCTTTTTAGCATAAATGCCTTTTTTGCATAAATGCCTTTTCTTTAGAATTATTGCACGTTTTTGCCTTTTATGTATTATTTTTATAAACAATGCTAAGACATCAGAAAATCGGCCATGATCCAGCTTGACCATTCATTACGAAACCTTCAATTCACGTATTTGTATTTGGAAATACGAGAGAATTCCTGAAAGTATACCAACATATTTTTCCCCATTTTCCTATTTCATAAATACTAGCCATGTTCTTAGAAAATGGCCGATTGTCAAAACACTGAGGGCACCTTTTGAGTGGAAGTAAATGTAAATTCCCAGAAGGCTTAGTGTTGCTAATGTTGGACTTCTAAAATATGTGCCAGACACATCAGTAGATATTCAGAAATCCTTCTCTGTATTCAAACTGATTTTGTCTCCCAATCGTTGCAGGTTTGAAAAATGCTATCCTTGAAAAGTTACTCCTAATAAATTGCAATGGAAACTATTCAGAATAAAATGTAGAAGAGTTGCAAATATGTATGGAGTTTTACAAATAATTTTTAATTTGATTGTGAATGTAATTTATGGCAGTGCTTTTTTCTCCTTATTCTTGACATTTTCAGTGCCTTTTAGACGCCTAAAAGACGGTTTTTTAGTGCCTTAACATTCGATGTCTAGTCATGACAAAAGCTAATGACCTATTTCATACGTCATTTTTTGCATTTTCCTTCTATTTTGACTAATAAGTCATTTTTTTACCTTTCCTGTCATTTTTATTGCATTTTTCGCTGATTTAATTGATTTTAATATCATTTTAATGGACTTGCTTCAAATGATAATTACGATTTGCAACGAATGTTCTCCACAGAATTCCTGAGTACGTATAAGTGGTTTCGATTTCGATTTCTTTGCTCAAAAGTAGTAATGTTAGCCGTTGAGAGTACGCAATCTAAGGTTCCTGTGACACCTGTCAGCGCCATTGCCGGTTCAGTCGATTTCGGGATAACTAAAGAGAGAGATTTTCTGGTAAGGAATAGCCCAGGCCAAAAGTTTGAAAGCTGAGTTCACTTGAACGAATAGAAAAAACTTCCATTACATTAGAAATGTGTCCAACAGCTTTAGTTGTTCATCCAAACTGGTTTTGATCACATTTTTAAGTCATTTTTCTTTGTTGATAGGGCATTTTCAAAACATTTTAAGAGCATTTTATTGATAATTTTTGGCGATGTTTTAAGTCATCAAAATCCGCCCCTAGTAATTTCATACAAATCTGGTCTCTAGTTATAAAGTTGAAAAGAGTGCCGCTAAGCGGACACGTTTGACTGATGCGTAGGACATTGGTATGGTCTCGGGCGGCCCGTCATCTTAAAGGACGCATGAAGTGTCAGTGTAAATAACAATCATGAACTTCGTGAACCCATCTCCAGTGCCGGCCGGGGATAGTGCATTTTGGAGAGTACTCTGTGGTGTGCAAGGAGCCGAAGGTATTTCCAAAGTCGAGCAGGGTGAGAGCGATGTTTCGCTTTTGGGCCTTGTCGAGCTCGATATGCGTCTGGAGCGCGTAATTGTGTTCAAGGACTCTTTGAGTGTGCGGGCCTCCGCTTCTGGGAGTTTTTTCAATATTGTCCGAAGAACCGACGGATTCCCAACCCGTGGGGGAAATCCAGGCTGATATTAATATACAAAGGGGAGGGGGAAGCAAAGACTTCATATCCAATTGGCATCCAATAGAACTAGCCTCCACTCTCTAAATTGTGCACAGGGCTGTGAGCCATTCGAGTAAGGCAAATGGGCCAAGCGAAACGGGGCATTATCTGCCGGGCAATAAGGATTCCGTCCCTTTTGAGTCGGGTCCGGAGGCTCCGTGACCAGTGGTGGATCCGGGGGGGGGGGGCATTGGGACCCATGACCCCCCAAAGGTCTAGAGTTTTCGTTGGTTACCTTCCTTTGGCAAAATTGATTTAAGTATTTATTTGTTATAATTTTGTAATTATTTCAAAAATAATATTGTACAATATCATATGCACTATAAAAATGTTTATTAGTTAACATGAATCTATGATGCCCCCCTCCAACAAAACAATCGTCTTGATCCGCCCGTCCAGCACAACTGTTCGGCGGTGCCCGTACATAATACGATCCTCGCCCGGTGCGAACTTTTCGCTGGGGAAATTTGCCGCAGCACTTCGCACTGGGTGAACTCCCCACAGTCGACCAGTTCCCGACCCTCCGCGGCAGAGAATACGGAGCAGTCATACTCTCACACAATTCGGCTCACTGCCCCCTGATTCCTAAATTGATCTTTAATGGCTTGGCTTAGGATACGACATGGCTCCACTTCCCTACATGGAACTCATATCATCGCTTTTCGCTTTTGGGCGGCGAAGCTCCAGGAGACACGTCTTTTATCAGTTATGAAGAGGGGGAATTGGGCTTCTGGCTCTTGTTATTTTTGTTGGGGGGGGGGGTCATTCTTATCCCCCCGGTCACTTGAATTCCTGATACAATTCTTGTGTACAGCTCATCGAGCAAGTCCTCCGAGGTGTTATTGATGCGGAGGCAGCGGCCGGCACCCCAGAAGGCTTCTCAAAGATTCGGGTTGCCCTCTCCGCGCAGTCTTCCTAGCAGCGCCTGTCTGGAAGTGTGTGACCTCGGGGAGGCGGTGGGTAGTGATGCGACATCAATAGAAAAACGTCGATATTCGAAATTGAACCATCGATGTTAATCACCAACCATCGACCAAAAGCCATCGAAGTTTACGACAGGAGCGGAGTTTCTTAATTTATAATTCACATTGAACTAAAAACAAAGTTAATTAGTGGTGCTGAAACAGCACGTACTTTCTCGCCTTTAGTAATGGTTAAATGTAATACTATTTATACCCCAATTTCTCTCCAAATTAACACATCTAAGTCGTAATTTTTTGTAAAACTCATTTCAAATGGTAGAACATTTGGTGCGAAAACAAAATGTTTTCAAGCAAATATAAACACAAATTTGACAACTGTAACCCCTTTTCATACAGCTAAATCATTTCCCAAAATTCACGAGCGCGATGCGGAATACCATTGTTGCATTCCAATCTTGTATTCCCCGAAGGCTATCAATTTTTATTTCATATATTTCAAATCGGTTTTAAAGAATTTTCAAACTATTAATTTGTAAACGTATAACAAAAGCTCCAATGTAAGAAACGAACAAAGAAATTTAAAATAATATACACATTCTAACTTACGTAGCATCCAACTGATTCAAAACACCTCTAAAATTGCGTTCGCAGAAAATTTGGGAGCGGGCAAATTTGCAGCCAAATTACAGACAAATTATTGCAAAGAAATTTTCCTTTCATTACAATGACGAAATAGTCAAGAGTATTATGTTACGACTGCCTAAATTATAAACAACAGATATCCTTTGTAGCTTTCCGACAATCAAAGTTCACATATTTCAGAAAAAAATACGTAAGTACGCACACAACGTTTTGTATAATGTCTTATGCTTCATCAGGAATAAAAAAAAATTATCAATTTGAATCTGGAATTAAATTACAAGTATTTGGTGAAATTATTCAGAAAATAGGTTTTAAAAATTATACAAAAAAGAGATGAAATGTTGAGAATAAAATAAGTGAAACAATATGTAAAATTAGTATGAAATATTTATATGAATGTGAGAGAACTTAGAAACTTGGTTGGATAACTATAATTTTGTTTTTAACAATATTTATTTAATAAACGGCAATGAGAGCCTCCACTCCATTTACATTAGGTCTCTTTTTCAAAAGATATTCCGTCTCTTTTTAAGCACAGAAAGATTAATATTGGGTCTTTTAATGCTTATAATATTTAAAGGAATTGAAAAATAATTTATGATAATATTATAGCACATATTTATTGACAAACGATTGACTTACAAAAAATACGAAGTAACTGCTACAGTAAACTTCAAAACCAGAACATTTGCAATTCTACAAAACTAATTTACAATTCTACAAAACTATAACGTTTAAAATTCTACAAAACTATACCGTTTACGGTACTATAAAACTAGAACAGATGCTTCTGAATCATAGCTGTCACTATCATTTTTCTCTTCTTATTGTTAAACAATTGTTGAATGAATTGTTTCCATCGTCATCAGAATCATGAAACTCACTGTCAGAATTGGATCAATCCGAATAACTAGATCGAAAATTTTTGTCCTCAGATAAAGCTAAATGAACAAACACTAAACATAACCTCAAAAACTATGTTCAGAAAAAAGACTGGGTAGAGTCCCGAGGTATCATATTTTCTACCTTAAGTTTCGAGATCCCTCTGTCATATTACAAAGATTATAAGATGCAAGATTACTGTAAACATTTTGACATAATATTAGAAGATAGAAGTATTCATAAAAACATGCAAAATCCATGAAATAAGTGATAATTACTTGTATTCAAATGAGACATGCTTCACGCTGAGAAAACGCAAGCGTTCTAGTGCTGCCATCTTCTGAGAACCAAATGAACAAAAAAACACCACACACACAACGCCAGGAAGCGACAACTTTGTGGTGTATGATACCACGGTCACAAAACTTTCTGTGGATTAGGATCGCGTGGAAAAAATAAAAGGCGAAGGTATCATATACGATACCTCATGACTGAAGAGGTTATAGCAAATTAATTACGTATTAAATTTGCATTCACAAAATATGACAACCAATATCTTCAGCAATATTTTGTAATCCATACACCCTCGTCAATATGAGTGATACATCTTCATTAAGACAAACTAACATAATGACTCATATCATAATTTTTTGTCGCACACATGCATTCCATCACACGACAAATCAAATACAAGATGTCACGAAAGAAAACTAGTGGTGCTACAGAGTACCACAGACTTTTCCGTGTTAGTTTTCTATTTCCTTTGGTCTCGGCTAGCTATTCGGACATGCCACACACTCTTGCCAGTTGGCATCTATCACCGTCCAAAGTATATTTTTTTGACATATCCTTAATCTGCCGGTTGAAATGCTAACATCTGGATAGATAAGTGACCTTTCAGTGAATATATGTATATTCTAAAGCTCGCAACACGGACAAAAATAATAATTATCAAATAGGTTTTGAATAATTTCTAAGAGTCTAATTTGTAAATACAAACCATACTAAATAAAACATCTTTATCTTATCACTGCCACTATCTCGTAGTTCACCCACAATGTAGTTTTCAAATCTCCCTTGAGGCATTGTTTATATCTCCCTTGCCGCATATTTTAATAAAGCTTTGCGTATTGCTTGATAGAAATACATCATACACTGAGAATACAAATTGTAAATGCAACAAACATTTTTATAAATTATTATAAAATACTATTTTTATTCCATGTATTAATCTAGTCGAATCGTATTTGTTTTATAATTGTCCTAAATATAAAGAATAACATTGGACGACTAATTTTGACGTCCAATCATTCCACAAATACGCAAATTTTGGAAAAATTCAATATGACCTTATTTGAAGTACTGGTTTTGATGAGCATATTTCATTAAGAAAAACAATCTTCACAATCGTAGTTGTAGGAAAAGGCAGAACATCTTTTTTTTATTTTTTTTTTATTTTTGCAAAATCAGGCATTTAAACCAACGTGAAACCTGCACCATTATCGTAAGCTTCCATAATGCTATCTAAGGTTCCAATTTAATGAAAAAATATGTTGTGTGGTTTTTAAGAAAAAATGGTTCCAAGAAAATAAAATTGCCTATGTTTGACACAAAATTTCGCAAACAATACTCATGTTTTTGAAAATATGAACATGACTTAATTTGAAGACCTGTTTTTTACGAACATATTTCATTAAGAAAAAATTGCAATGAATTTTTCTGCCGAAAATCCGCAGTTTTTTCGCGCAGCATTACATTACTTTCCCTATACTACGTAAAAACGTACGTATACGTGAAAGTAAAAATGGTTGCTTCAACTGATATAGTGGTTAAACAAAATTTTAAAAAAATATCAGGACTGCCTTCATTCACTAAAGCATTAACGTTGTGAAGAAGTAGTCCATTAAAACTGTACTCCATGATTAAACACTTCACAAGTTCCAGCACTTCACTAAAAACATTCAGTAAGCACCGACGAACACAAAACGTTCCTGAAGTACTACTTTTCATTATTTTGCCTGTTATTCATAATGTTGCATAAAACAGCATCTTCTCGTGAAGTTGGCATATGTAAGGTATATGATGTGAGAGCATGTTAAAGTAGAAAACAACTCTTGATGCAGTCATTGTCTAATATACCAAATGTCAAGAAAAGCGACAAAGGAAAGATCGCTTTTCATTAGTAGGCAATAAAACGGAAACACTTGATATTCAGTTGGCACCACGAAAAGATGAAAATGTAGTTTCCATATCCACCAGTCAAGTAAAAGAAAAGAATGACATTAAGTCATTTCACGTGCTGATTCTCAAATGTCATCGTCTTAACATACCTAATATAACACCAACATATTCCATTCTATGTTTCAAATTCACACTATGATTCGCAAATTCACACTGTGAGTCGCAACATCAAATTTGTGGAACTTTCCTCCGACAGAAAAATTAAATTTGTAGGTATTATACATAGAAAGATGGAGAAGAGAGAGAGAAAACAAGGGCGCGAGAGAGAACGAGAGAGCGCGAGAGAGAACGAGAGAGCGCGAGAGAGAACGAGAGAGCGCGAGAGAGAACGAGAGAGCGCGAAAGAGAACGAGAGAGCGCGAAAGAGAACGAGAGAGCGCGAGAGAGCGCGAGAGAGAACGAGAGAGCGCGAGAGAGAACGAGAGAGCGCGAGAGAGAACGAGAGAGCGCGAGAGAGAACGAGAGAGCGCGAGAGAGAACGAGAGAGCGCGAGAGAGCGCGAGAGAGAACGCGAGAGCACAAGAGAGAACGACAGCGCGTGAGTGAACGAGCGAGACTGAGAGAGCGATAGAGAGCGCGAGAGTGAGCGAGAGCGAGCTAAGGAGAGACTGCGCGCACATATCGTAATTACCTGCTGTTTCTACCATTATAGTAAACCGGAGGCAAAATTAAAAGCAAATAGCTGCAGAAAAAGGTCATAACCATTTTGTGAATACACTTTTTCTACATTTCCTGTCGTGGTTCCAGCAACAAAGGTATGCCATAGAAACGGGTTCCGCAACGATGAAGTTACAGCAAAATGCTATCGCACATCAGATTTCGAGAAGAATCACAAAAATGTTAATGATAAAGTTAAAATTAAAATACCGAAAAAAAGTAATTTATCGAAGTTAACTTGTATGCTACAAAGATGTATGTAGCATCTGAGCATGCTACATAGATGTATCATAAATAGAATTTGTATTTTTTTAGTCTTCTTCAAACATGTTTTAGAAATGTCATACCATCCAATTAGTACTTTGACAAAAATTATCTTTTTCCACCTTCGTCATTGGAAAATCGTTAAATTACCGTTCTCACTAGTTCATGAAGTCGTTTTCCATCCAGAAATTGGTCCAATAACAAAAAATCATATCTTGTATCAGTACTCATCTTTAACGCTTGCCCCCTCTATCACTGTCGGTCTATTTCTGAAAACGCTATAAGTGATGATTCGATGAAGCCTTTGCCCACGTCATTGTTCTTCTGAAGAAAAAAGAAAAAAAAAAAGAACGAACGAGTTGTTTGGCCCAGAAAAAGTAGTTTTCTTACCTCCAGGTTTGATTAAGTATCCAAATCGTGAACCAATTTGCTGCATCACTACCATGAAAATAAGAGCACGACACGCACATCACTGACTTGTTATGATGTAGCTAGATTACGAACGCTTTTCCACGCATACGCAACTCTGGTTGCTCAATTCTACCGCGACGCGGCGCCAACTGAAAATAAGTTTTGTTTGTTTGTTTTGTTAATTCCCAGCGAGCGTGTAGCACCTAATTTAATCCATTTAGTCTACCTTATACATAAGTTAGAAAAAACACAGTGAAGTGATGTATAGAAACACTCGCATTTGGAAACAGAAGGGATTTTTTAGCACGGCGAAGTGTTACAACAGTCCGACAACGCTATCGATCCTCTGCGCATGCGCAGTTCGAGTTTCACGTCACTTCTGTGCATCAGCGCATGCGCAGTAGATCGAGATTGCAGTCAATTGCCGCACGGTTTGCCGCTCAAAAAACTCCCTATTTCATACCTCCGTGAAGATGGCCAGAAAAAATCTCAAAATTCAAAATTCAAATTTTTTATGGATACGTTTGTCCACCGTTTGACCACATTTGACCACCCTTTAGAAAATTTTTACCAGCCTCCGTTCACAAATTAGAACAAAAACAATTTTTTCTGGCCAACTCACCATTTGACGAAATTACAAGATTTTGCCCAAAATATTAAAAATATCGAAATTTGAAGTGCGCTTTTGTTTGTCCATCGTTTGACCACCTTTAATCACTAACTACATTATTTTTACCACGTTTCCTCCAGCAGATATTCGCGAAAAAACGTATTCCACTGCACCCAGAAACCGTGAAGATGGCCAGAAAAAGTTTTAAAATGCAAATTTTTTTGGTCGATTCGTTTGTCCATCGTTTGACCACTTTTGACCACCCTTTAGAAAATTTTTACCAGGCCGGGTTCAAAAGTTATAGGCAAAAAACGTTTTTTCCCGCCATTTCTCAAAATCGACGAATTAGCAACAATCAAATGAAAAATTCGAAACTTTTAATTTGCATTCGTTTCTTTACCTCCTAATGACCTCTTAATCACCTTCAGACGTGCTTTACCACCAACGGAACAACCCAAAAAAATTTCCAAAAAAGCGTGAAGATGGCCAAAAAATAATTCGAAAATGCAATTTTTTGGGCTAATTCGTTTGTCCATCGTTTGGCCACGTTTGACCACCCTTTAGAAAATTTTTACCAGGCCGCGTTCAAAAGTTAATGCCAAAAAACGTTTTTTCCCGCCATTTTTTCAATTCGAAAAAACAACAAGAAACACGCAGAATTTTCCGTACTTTTCTAACCTCTGCGTTTGTCCATCATTGGAAAGTGATTGTCCATCTCTTAAAATTCGTAAGCTACGTGTATTTCCAGAAATACAGGCGAAAAACGTATTTTTTCCACAATTTTTTGAAAAATTCCCCAAAAAAACAAAAAATACATTCAAATTATATAAAAATACATTCGCATTCGTTTGTCCATCGTTTGATCACGTTTGACCACTCTTTAGAAAATTTTTACCAGGCCGCGTTCAAAAGTTAATGCCAAAAAACTTTTTTCCCGCCACTTTTTCAATTCGAAAAAAAAACAAGAAACACGCAGAATTTTCCGTACATTTCTACTCTCTGCGTTTCTCCATCTTTGGAACGTGATTGTCCATCACTTAAAATTCGTAAACTACATGTATTTCAAGAAATACAGGTGAAAAACGAATTTTCCCACCTTTTCTTGTAAAATTCCCTCAAAACAACAAAAAATATATTCAAATTATATCAAAAATCATTCGCATTCGTTTTTTCCATCGTTTCATGTCGTTTGCTTAACCTTTAGAAAATTTTTACCAGCCTCCATTCATAAATTTGCGCAAAACAAATTTTTCGGGCCAAGTTCTTGTCTTGATGAAATTACAAGATTTCCTTGGAAATATTAAAAATACCACAATTTGACGTGCGCATTCGTTTATTCCATCTTTTGATGACGTTTCCCTAGCGATTAGAAATTTTTTACCAGCCTCCGTTGAGAAAATAGACCAAAAACAAAGGTTTCGGGCCAACTTGACTGTTTGAAATTCAGTCCCATTATTGGAACATGATTGAGCTGTATGAAACGCACTATTAGTTGCCGAATATGTTTTAGTAGTTGTACGAAAATAATTTGTTTTCGCACGTAATGTTGTAGAACTTGTAACGTGTTTCAGAAAAAAAGATGACATATGCGCCGCTGTGACAAAATTATTTTCTCAGGAGTTAAGTTTCGTTACAAGTAACGAAACGAAAGTCTGCGCGAATTTAGTTTTGTTACAGAAAGAACAGATCGTCTAAGACAGTTTCGTTTCGTTTCTTTACTGAAATGAAACAAATGTGACTTTCCTTTTCGTGGGTAAGAAACGTTGTTTCTTTATTTAGTTTCGTTATTAATATTTGTAGAAGGAGAAGTAACGAAAGTCGAGAGAGGGCCATTGAGAGGAGTTGTACACCAGACTACATTTCTGTACTTTATTTTTGTCGCGGTGCCGCTATCAGCGTGTCTGTCAGCAGAGTGTCCATTTACTTGGAGGGCACTGCAGGTCACCGAGGCGTAGGACTCTCCAACTCCCTCCCATTCTGGGCGAGCGGCGGTGCGGCCGTGAGCGGGGTGAGAAGGGCACTGCCGCTTCTCAGAAGCGCTGCTGAGAGGTGTCGTTGGAAGGGGCGTGGGCCTGCGAGCAAATCGGTCGGTGGACATAGCCCCCCCCCCTTCCCAATTTTTTTTAGGTAATTCCGCTGTAATCCGTACCAAACAAAGTTTTTATTTCATGTTAACCATGTATCCAGAACGGTGAGTATTGCGAGTAAACATTTACCACAAGAGCCAGAACATATTTTAAGAGTAATTAAATTATCGATAAAGGATAGAAGAAAACGTTAATAACCACCAAAATTATACCTCCCCCACATGCTCCAACTCAGAAACTAATCACCCAAAACATAAATTGGGAAACATTTAGGAAAATAGTGAAAACCAAGACACCACAATTCAAAATATTAAACTCCCCTATGGAAATAGAAAAATCAGTCATGCAGATAAACGAAACAATAACAAACACAATAAAACACTTACAAGAGAACAAACCCACATATTCTTCTAAACAGACAAAACCAAAACTACCCAAAGAGAAAACAGAAATAATCAACACACGCAATAAAACTAGAAGGCTATGGAGCAAGAATAGAATTCCCCAACAGAAAAAAGAACTAAATCTCCTCAATGAAATAACAAAAAGGGCAATAAATATACACATCCAAAAATCCTTTGACAGGAAAACAGAAACATTAAATACCTCAAACAAATCACTATGGCACTTCTCAAAATGTCTTCTAAATAAAAAAATAATCATTCCGCCACTCAACACGACACAAGGTATAAAATATGCCCCAAGATAAGGCAGAAGCACTAGCAGAACACTTCGCTCAAACATTCAAGCCTAATAACACACCCGTACACCCAGACCACCAAGCAATAATTGATTCAAATGGAGCACCCAACTATGACGTCCCACAGAGATTAAAATTCATTTCACCTACTGAAGTCAAAAACCTCATAAAAAAATTGCCTAAAAGAAAAGCTCCCGGACATGACCTAATTAGCAACCAAATATTAAAAAACCTGCCCACAACCACAATCGCATACATAAACAACATCTATAATCCATCATTCAGACTAGGTTATTTCCCAAGAACTTGGACAATATCAAATATAATCCCGATCCCTAAACCAAGCACAAATCATAGCCTCGCAGTGAATTACAGACCAATAAGTCTCCTCCCAACGTTATCTAAATTATTTGAAAAAATAATTTTAAAAAGACTCAATAATCATTAACAAAATCAGAAGCTATTCCAAACCACCAATTTGGTTTTAGAAAGCGTATCTCAACTGCACATCAATTGCTAAGGATTACTGAATACATTCACACTGCCTTCCAAGATAAGAAACACTCAATAGTAACACTCTTACATGTATCTCAAGCATTTGACAGAGTCTGGCACCCCGGATTAATATACAAACTCAAAACAATAGCAACACCTAAATACTTACTAAATATTATCACACAATTTATATCAGACAGAGTAACCATAGATAATCATAGCTCCACCCCCCGCCCTATAGAAGCAGGACTTCCACAAGGCACACCCTTATCCCCAACACTATTCAATATTTACACAGCAGATATCCCCACCACACGATTCACTCAACTTGCACAATTTGCTGACGATACGGCAATATTCACATCAAGTTGCACCCTGACATATAGCAGCACAAAAATTCAACATCATTTGAATAAAATAGACGAAAGGGCAATAAAATGGAAAATAGAACTAAATCCAAATAAATGAAAATCAAAAATTGTTTCTAGAGACCATTCTCTGCCCCCCACCCATTACTATTAAACAATAGTCAAATAAACTGGACGCCATCAAACCAACCTATAAAATACTTAGGTCTAAATCTAACGACACAAGACTAAACTGGAAAAACCACATCAATATAAAAACACAACAGGCTAAAATCAAATTAATCCAACTCAAGCCAATACTTAATAAAACTTCCAAACTTTCACTAACAAATGCAATAACACTATATGAAACTATCATAAGACCCATAATGCTATACGCTTGCCCCATCTGGACAAATGCTGCACCATCCAATGTTAAATAAAATACAAATATTACAGAACAGATTCCTCAGAATATTCACCAACGCCCCATGGTTCATTTCAAACCATCAACTCCATAGTGAATTATTTATAAACTCAATCATCCATCAAATAGCACGCCTATCCAATAATTTCTACTCTAACATAAACTCAATAGATCAACTCAAACAATACAATTAGCCTCAACAAACAACACACAGACCAGAATAAACAATAGATACCCGTTCGATTCCTTCCTTAACCCATTAACGGCCAAAGGTAGAAAAAAATGACAGAAAGTCAGTATTCTTACTGAATAGTATTATTTACTGTTAAGAACACAAAAATAAAATTAAAAAAAATTTTTTCTATTTGAAGTTAGAAAATTTTGCTGTTGCGAAAACGCAACATTGGCTGCTTGTAGGTACAAATTACACCTATTTTTTTAAATGGTATTCTTCAAAACATTTTGAATGCAAATAACAATTGCACTTTTTACATTGATACACTGTGGTGCTATGGCACAATTTACACCTTCTTCTTGTTTCGTTATCTGATTTTACCACAATGTGACCTACTCCATCATATCTTATTTTGTCCAAAACTGTTGAGCTACGTGAGCTTCCTCCAGAATATTCAACATCTTCCGGACTTTCACATCTTATGAGGCATCTTGCAATGTAACTTTTATAATCCAGTTGGCTCATGGATTTGTCTGGTGTCAGAAGGTTGAATAACTTCCAAGAATTGACCATACAGCTGTCTAAGGAATTGGTAAATAGCGGCCACCACCATTTTTTCCCTCGTATTTGGATTCTGTAATTTGCCACTCCGTTGTCATGAATATCTACTCCTCCCATATGTTTATTGTAATCCATTAGTATGTCGGGCTGATTTACATGTATGGATTTACGTTCTTTCCGGCTGAATCTTTTAGCCTTGTGAAGGGGATGAACTGAACCATAGTTAGTAGCAATAGTAACGATGTTGTTGTCGTTCCACCTCACCATTGTAATCTCATTTTTATTGTCTTGTGCACTATCGTAACTTCCTCTTTGGGTTTTTTGCATTTCCTTTTTGCCCGTGAGTGTACATTTTCCAGTTCGCGCATCGCGAATTGTACCAGTTGCAAAGAAACCCTTCTCTCGAAGTGTGACAAATAAAGCAAAGGAAGAAAAAAAATTATCAAAGAATACACGATGGTGAGATGGATCTTGGACTACATGAAGTAAGTCAACAACAACTCTTTCACCTAACGTTTTATGAACATCGTTTAATATTTGAGTGGCCCCCCCGTAAGGCTGAAATTGATACAAATAACCGTTTGATGAACAAAGACACCAAATTTTAAAACCAAACCTTACAGGTTTTCCTTTTATAAACATTTTCGCCGAATGCCTTCCAAAGTATGGAACCATTTGTTCATCAATTGAAAGATTATGGGAAAAAATGCCAAACTGAATAAATTTTTTATTCAGATATTCTATGAATGGACGTAACTTTGAAAATTTATCTCTTTTGTCTAGAGAAGAGTTGTCTGATACATGCAAATTTCTCTTTATCTCTCTAAATCTGTTTCTACTCATTGCTTTCTTTACCAGGTCCACACCTTTGTCTTCGTCTGTCGACCAAAACATATCTTGTTGGGGAAAAGTATTATATCCAGATAAGAACAAAATACCTAGAAACTTTTTCAACTCTGTTTCTGAGCAAACAAAATTGTGGCGATTGTTTGAATTAGCATATTTTTTTGAAAAATCTGCTATCATTTTCAAGAGAGTATTATCCACAAACAATGAAAATATTTCAAAAGGTGACAATTCACCATACTGAACCACCATATCTTGTAAACATGCTGACTCAACTGATGTAGGGAAGGCCGAATAAATAGGATATTCTGTTTTATTCCAATTTGGTTTCATAGAGTTTTTCGATGTTTTAGAAATTTTTACCTTAGAGTTTTCCTTTCCATGAATTTCGAACGTCCCTGCGATGTCTTTTTCCAAAACGTCTTCAGTAAGCAAATTGTCATCTATATCTTCTTCATCAGTCAACGCTGTCACTTCAGGTGGTATATAAACAATATCAACATTTTCAGTTTCCGAATCAGATGAATCAGATTCTTCTAGGATTGCGGTAAGTTCTTCTACTGTCAAAGCTTTCACACGATCTGAATTCTAACAAAAGAGGAAATTCGGTGTTATATTTCAAAACAAAACTAATCGGAATAAACTTTCCTTACTTCAAAAAAGATACTTACCATGGCCCACAACTATTCCACTATGTCATAAATAACGCGTAAGAAACAAATCGAACTTATTTGGCATGAAAACAGCAAAAATCACGGGAGAACTGAAGAAACAGTAATATTACACGTCGTCTACGAGAGCGCTCTAAGATAGCATGCGCCTGTGCGAGTCGAGACCTGCTTCTCGGAAAGATCACTGATTGCGCCAACGTTGCGAAAACGCAACAGGGAAATTGGATCCAATATTCTGACGCAACAATGAGTATGATTTTTGAATTTTCAAAACTATTCTTTCAATAAACACTATAGCATTACACTAAACTAAAATATTTATTTGAATTTTATAAAAAAGAGCTCCTTTAGCTAATTAGAAATATGCCATGTTATTCGGTTGAAAACTTAGCCCAAAATAATTCCTCAGAATAAACCTGTATGGTGAGAAAACTGTATAAAAACGTACAGCACAGCAAAATAAAGAATAAAGAAGAGTTCAGAGTAAAGTATTTGGAGTTTCATTTCAAAGAGACTCTAAAAAAAAATTATATAATTGGTGTTGCGTTTTCGCAACGGTGGCCGTAAATGGGTTAAAATATTCTCAGACAATTGTGATCTGTAGATACTCTTATGAGTAATCTACCCCATTGTAGTAGCAATAGTAGAACTAGGTTAAGCATAGTTTAAGTTAGTAGTAAGTCATCAACATATATGAAAGAGTGTTGTACTGATCTATGTACATCCCAACAAGCAATAAATAAATTTTAAAAAAAGAGGAAAACGTACAGATAATAACTCGTGTTTAAGTAGTTCTGTTCTGAAACAAAAATAAAGTACAGAAATGTAGTCTGGTGTACAACTCCTCTCAATGGCCCTCTCTCGACTTTCGTTACTTCTCCTTCTACAAATATTAATAACGAAACTAAATAAAGAAACAACGTTTCTTACCCACGAAAAGGAAAGTCACATTTGTTTCATTTCAGTAAAGAAACGAAACGAAACTGTCTTAGACGATCTGTTCTTTCTGTAACAAAACTAAATTCGCGCAGACTTTCGTTTCGTTACTTGTAACGAAACTTAACTCCTGAGAAAATAATTTTGTCACAGCGGCGCATATGTCATCTTTTTTTCTGAAACACGTTACAAGTTCTACAACATTACGTGCGAAAACAAATTATTTTCGTACAACTACTAAAACATATTCGGCAACTAATAGTGCGTTTCATACAGCTCAATCATGTTCCAATAATGGGACTGAATTTCAAACAGTCAAGTTGGCCCGAAACCTTTGTTTTTGGTCTATTTTCTCAACGGAGGCTGGTAAAAAATTTCTAATCGCTAGGGAAACGTCATCAAAAGATGGATAAACGAATGCGCACGTCAAATTGTGGTATTTTTAATATTTCCAAGGAAATCTTGTAATTTCATCAAGACAAGAACTTGGCCCGAAAAATTTGTTTTGCGCAAATTTATGAATGGAGGCTGGTAAAAATTTTCTAAAGGTTAAGCAAACGACATGAAACGATGGAAAAACGAATGCGAATGATTTTTGATATAATTTGAATATATTTTTTGTTGTTTTGAGGGAATTTTACAAGAAAAGGTGGGAAAATTCGTTTTTCACCTGTATTTCTTGAAATACATGTAGTTTACGAATTTTAAGTGATGGACAATCACGTTCCAAAGATGGAGAAACGCAGAGAGTAGAAATGTACGGAAAATTCTGCGTGTTTCTTGTTTTTTTTTCGAATTGAAAAAGTGGCGGGAAAAAAGTTTTTTGGCATTAACTTTTGAACGCGGCCTGGTAAAAATTTTCTAAAGAGTGGTCAAACGTGATCAAACGATGGACAAACGAATGCGAATGTATTTTTATATAATTTGAATGTATTTTTTGTTTTTTTGGGGAATTTTTCAAAAAATTGTGGAAAAATACGTTTTTCGCCTGTATTTCTGGAAATACACGTAGCTTACGAATTTTAAGAGATGGACAATCACTTTCCAATGATGGACAAACGCAGAGGTTAGAAAAGTACGGAAAATTCTGCGTGTTTCTTGTTGTTTTTTCGAATTGAAAAAATGGCGGGAAAAACGTTTTTTGGCATTAACTTTTGAACGCGGCCTGGTAAAAATTTTCTAAAGGGTGGTCAAACGTGGCCAAACGATGGACAAACGAATTAGCCCAAAAAATTGCATTTTCGAATTATTTTTTGGCCATCTTCACGCTTTTTTGGAAATTTTTTTGGGTTGTTCCGTTGGTGGTAAAGCACGTCTGAAGGTGATTAAGAGGTCATTAGGAGGTAAAGAAACGAATGCAAATTAAAAGTTTCGAATTTTTCATTTGATTGTTGCTAATTCGTCGATTTTGAGAAATGGCGGGAAAAAACGTTTTTTGCCTATAACTTTTGAACCCGGCCTGGTAAAAATTTTCTAAAGGGTGGTCAAAAGTGGTCAAACGATGGACAAACGAATCGACCAAAAAAATTTGCATTTTAAAACTTTTTCTGGCCATCTTCACGGTTTCTGGGTGCAGTGGAATACGTTTTTCGCGAATATCTGCTGGAGGAAACGTGGTAAAAATAATGTAGTTAGTGATTAAAGGTGGTCAAACGATGGACAAACAAAAGCGCACTTCAAATTTCGATATTTTTAATATTTTGGGCAAAATCTTGTAATTTCGTCAAATCGTGAAGTTGGCCAGAAAAATTTGTTTTTGTTCTAATTTGTGAACGGAGGCTGATAAAAATTTTCTAAAGGGTGGTCAAATGTGGTCAAACGGTGGACAAACGTATCCATAAAAAAATTTTGAATTTTGAGATTTTTTCTGGCCATCTTCACGGAGGTCTATTTCATTCGTAGTAAACCATCGATAAAACAATGCGATTACGTCAAGCCGCATTCACGCCAGACGGAAGATCACAAGCCGGACGATAGACAGCGCTGCTGCGCGGCGCAAACGCCAGACGCCAGCAGCGCCCACGCGGCGAACGAAGGGAGCGCGGGCGTGCGGGCGTGCGGGCGTGCGGCCGGGCACACTGGCGCGCGTCAGCGCTTTCCCGTCCCCGCACGCCCCGCTCATCACCGGGGCCGTCCATACACCACGCGACGCAAATTTGGAGTATTTTGAATACCCCGTTTCCCAGGGGCGGATCCAGCCGATCATTTTGGGGGAGGTCATCATAGATTTGTATTAAATTATAAATGTGTTTTTTGTATTGTTTGTTATTTTTGTAGTGTATATGTGATGCTATACAATAGTATTGTTTAAATAATCACATAATTTTAATAAAAATAAATTTTTAAATCAATTGTCCCATATGAAATGAGGTAACAAACGAAAACCCTAGGCTTTCTTGGGGGGGGGGGCTATGGTCCCCATGCATGCTCCCCCTGGATCCGCCACTGTCATCTCCCCCCTGCACCACACCAGTAACGCGCGCTTGACCACCCCCTAAATAACTACGTAACGCTTGCGACATGCTCCTCCCTTGTAAATGCAAGAAGTAAAAACATATTTTAGCACAGTGAAAACAGTTGGCATTCCTTTTATTTGTGTTGTATATTAAAATCTATGAGTAGAGCTGGAATTAGTACTAGTAGTCAATTCTGACTGCACCTTCCAATAAGGTTGGGCGCAAGTTGTAAGTGAAGGAAGAACGCAAGAGAAGCGAAAACGTTTTATCACTATGCACACGTCGTCCTGAATGACACATGGGCAAGAATCTACTGCGTCAATTTAAATGGATTCTAGAATATACTGCACATAAGTTTCGAAAATTTTCTTCGTAATGGTACAGATTCAATAAAAAAATGTTGAAAAAATATTTCCATTTAGTGTAATAATTTACATTTAAAAACTTTTAATTATTTATGTTTTTAAAACAAATTAATTAGTTCATATTTTAATGTTTTAGTATAAGACAAAAAAAGGAAATCGTTTAGCAAATGTTGAAAAGAGTAAAAAGAGATATAAATATTGCATAACAATCCCCCTACGTAAAGTAGCGAAACGCTGTCTCAAAGTCCTTTCCCCCTCTTTAGCGTTACGTAATTTATGGACGACCTCCATGCCTCCGCCGCCACGCCGCACGGCGCCGCTCCGTCCATCCACATCCACACCCTCGCCCGCGAGTTCCCGTCCTGCAGCGCTGTCACTCACCTGCGCGCATCTCCAGGCGGTCCATTGGCTGCTCGTCGCGGCGGCGGGCCGTCACTCGCGCTCGCACGGGGCTTCCGTCGGTCGCCTACGCGAAACCGCCCGAGGATCCTCCGCGACAATCTCGGCCATTACGACAGCTAAGGTCCCGACGTTATCGCGCGAGGCCAGTTTTGCATTAAGCTATCTTATCGCCGCGTTGGCGGTGGCGGTGGCGTTGGCGGTGGCGTTGGCGGCGGGGTGGGGGCGCCGGCGACGGCACTCCGAGACAGACCGGCAGACGCAGATCGCTCTTCCATCGAGGCGCCTCTGTCGGCACTGCGTGGGCGGAGGAGCTGCGCTGGCACGAGGAGTCTCTTGGGACGGGGCGGGGTGGACGCGGACGCGAGCGTGGGCGTTGGCGTGGGTGCCGGCGCGGGCGCGAGGGCGGTCGTGGGCGCTGGCGCGGACGCGGACGCAGGCGTGGGCGAGGGCGCGGGCGCGCTTGCGTCGCCGCTGCTGCAGCTGCGCGCAGTTGTCTCCAAGTTCTCCAAGCCTCCCCTTGCTCCGGACCCAGGCGCACGTCCCCCCTGCGAGATCAGGTCGGCGCGCGCAACGGTCCGGGGCCATGGGGTCGGCGACGGGGTGGGGCGAGGGTGGGGGAGCAGTGGAAATTGCGCGTGCGCGTGCTGGGGCGTGCGACAATGTGCGGGGGCCGAGGCTCTGGTCGGTGCGACGCCTGGCGGGACTTGGACGCACGTTTCTATTTTCGTTGACTTCCGACGAGGACGGAGTGGCTTTGCTCGAGGGGCTGGTCCCTCGTCAAGGTTGCTTCTTGAGGTAATTTAGTTTCAGGATATGGAGTACATAGCTGGTCAGACGTAAGGGATAGGTAAAGTAGGATAATTTGGAGAAACAATTACGCAAGTTAAATGATCTCTTCCATTATAATTATATACTACTATCTCCACCTCAATTTTTCGTCATATTTCCATAAATGTATGTACATTTCTTTATATCAACATCTTCAATATCTTTGTTGACATTTTAAATATATTATTATGTCTTTTCGGCAGCTGCACAATGCAGTAATCGTATAGCAATTCTCGATGTAAATAAGTTTGTATTCAAGGCAGAGGGTCTTGCTTTCTCCTTGAAAGCCCAAGAGAATTACGTCGATCTAGCGAATAAAATACATTCGACTTCTCCACTATCTCCACATTTAGATACTCTGTTGCCGGAAAGAGGAATCCATGATTTTTTTTTGTTTTGTTATATAAGGTTGCATCAACATCTAGATCATTAGCGACCACTATTGGATTTAACGTTATGGGGTTCAACCATACCCGAGGCGGGGTTCGAACCCGCGATCCTTCGGTCCGAGATCGCTACAGCACTATTGCTTTAGCGATCTCGGCTACTAGATCGGCAAATTCATGATTTGTCTCTTCACTGTGATTGACTTCACAATGCTCACAACATACTACCCACTTCCCCTACCTCTCAAGTAGGTCCCGGGCCCGATTCACATCTGTTAAGTCAACAGTCACCTTTTTTTGTAAATAAACCTTTGGAGTTCAAAAATTAACTTTCTGGTATCTGAAAAACACAAAATAAGCACCAAAATCTTGTTATATAGAAGAATGAAGTGTCTTTTTGTCGAAGTGAATTTGAGAGATTAACGGACGTGGATTAACATTGTATTTTGTAGTGGACTTGTAATGTTATGATATCGTATTGTATGTGTATGTGTAACCTTGTAATGTGTAATAATCTTTTAATATTTATTAATTATTGTATTCATTATGTATTAATTATGTATTTCAATATTATTATTAATATTGAACCAATAGTATTCCTAAATATGCTATGTATTTAAGACGTGTCTCACTCCTACGGAAGACGCGCCTCACGTGTCTCATAAGATGTTGCACACGTACAACTTTTATTGTTCGTTGTCAACTTGTCTGACAACTAATATTTTTATATTTTCCATAGCAAATTCAAATTCATGCGTGTGGTGTAGAGTTGACATATCCAGTAGTATTTTTATAATTTCCATGTTCTAAACATAACATTGTGTTTTGGTATTGTTTGATGACAACACGTCTATTGATATCTTAAAATTTTTCTTCTTCAAATTCATGTTACTGCGAAGAGATGCTACTTTTTATTAGAGTAGTATACATCATAATACAATAGTATACATTAGAATTTTGAAGACACTGTACAAAAACAGCACAGTCAAGATAAAGACTGACGTTCAAGGAGAAATAAAAAAGAGATTAAAACAAGGAGACCCTCTATCACCCAAAATTTTCACCAGTTTACTCAACGATGTTTTTAGGAAGCTGAAATGGAAGAACAAGGGACTACGAATAAAAGGAAGAAGACTAAGCAAACTCAAATTTGCCGACATCATTATACTAGCGACCTCTCTACAAAAACTATAAAGAATGTTAGACGAACTAAATAAAGAAAGTCGAAACATAGGACTCCATCTAAACCTAAGTAAAAGAATGAATGACAAACCACAAGGAAATCCCTATAATAACACTGCTCAACAAAAAAAAAAAAAAAAATACAACTCTTTTTCACTTGTCTATGATTTTGCAACGAATTTACAGTAAATCGGGTATGCTGAATACAGATATGTCATTAATTTCGTTGAATTGGCTCTAGTTTTTGTGCTATGAACATTGTAATGAATGATACTATCACAAAACTCTCAGCATCTAATGCAAATATCTATCTTTATACAAACACTGTTGTTGTTTTAAACACTGAATGTCGCATTATTTTCCAGATACTTTAATTGAACTTCGTTTTATTAACAATTTTCTTTTGTTACAAAATAATGAGTTCTTCAGGAAGACATTGTTAGAACGACTTTAATGTATTTGACAACATTTGGGAATTTGCTATACAAAACAGAAAAGAAATATTACAAACTTTGTAGAAAAAATATACGAAACATATTTTGGTATAAAACTGGGAGATCGCATAAGTGATGGGCTCCTGATGTGGTGTACAAAACTTGTGTGGAGTGTCTCCGCACGGCCGTGGTCTCTGTCAGTGGAAAACTGAAGAAAACTAAAATTTGTTGTACCGATGTTATGGTGAGAGCCCTAAAATCATGATGATTATTATTTTTGTTCTGTAAACATAAAAGCCTTCAATCGTTACAAGAAAAAGAACTGAGAGTACCGTGATTTGGAATCAGCATAGCAACCTGTATCACATGGACCTAATGTACACCACACTCACTGAAACTCCTGTACCTGAGAGAGAGGATATCCAGATCCTCGGGTGCAATTAAGAAGTTAGCAGTGGCATAGTGAATACGACGGAAATGTTGTTACCAAAGACCACTTCTCCCAAGACAAGCTCAGTGATTTAATACGTGACCTCAGTTTGCCAAACCAAGCAGCTGAACTTTTAGCATCCAGACTAAAAGAAAAGAAATGTCTGACACGGGAAGCGAAAATAACACTTTACTGGTTACTGGTACAGATTTTTCATTGTTATCAAGAACTTTTTGGGTAATCATAAAGCACAAAATTATGCAACACTGGTGCAAGACTTGCTTTTAAACTTTCAAAATGTTGGTGCAACTAGGAGCATTAAGGTGCACTATCTCCAAAGCCATCTACACAAATTCCCAGAAGATCTTGGCAATATGTGGGAGGAACAGAGTGAGCGGTTCCATCAAGAAATGACGGCAATAGAAGTCGCATATTAGGGCAGATGGGACAGACACAATGACAAAGCCATCTCCTGGTTGTCCTGATTTGCCGCATAAAAGGATATTATAATATTTTTTGTGATTCTTTGCAGACTGTAAATATAAATATTTTGAATATATTAATATTATGTATTTCAAGAGTTTAATTTTGTATAAATAGGCGTATCTAGTTACATTTAGTTCAAGTTTTATGTAATTTATGAATAGCCAGTACTCAATAAAATAAAATAATATTTTTCGATGCAATTTTCTTTATCTCAAAAACTAGAGCCAATCAACCAAAACCAATACCGTTTTTGAAATCTGTGCATTAAACATACCCCAAAATGGCTTTAAATTGTTTGGCAAGAAAATGAGTGTTGACCAGTGTAATTGATGATAAACAAATAGAATACATAAAATAATATATTTACCGCAGACCAATTCACGAACTAGCTATACCAGTTCATACGCTATAACATACCAGTTCGAGAACTAGCTGTGTTAAAAGGCCACAATTACCCGACGACACAAATCTTCCCGAGAAATCAGCAGGCCTTAGCCCTATATGGGATTTTATAGGCTAATAATAATAATAATAATAATAATAATAATAATAATAATAATTATTATTATTATTATTATTAGAGTAGGAAGCAGCATGCGGCGATAACTGGCGGACGCACATGCAACACATACCTGACGACGCAATCGACAGCGGCTCCTCGCCACTCGTGCGAAGTGGGCCGACACTACTCGGGGGTGGGAGCTCCTCAGACGGCAAGGAGCGTCCCTTTGATAATGTCTCTCTCTATCCCCTCCCTTGACGTGTCCGCAAGTGCGTCCGACCCAGCACCGCCACTCGGAGTGTATAATTGTATCCCTACGAGAGCTCTCCGCAGCTCACTTGCCATCATCACATGGAGCTGATTGGTTCTAAGCGATACTCGTACTTTTACTTTGCATTTGACTGTAATTTTCTATCTTATTAGAGACGTTGTCTAGAAAGGAGTTGAGTGCTTCTTACTCATCTCGCCATTCCATCGTAGTACACACGCCAGTACCGTTGCCTCAGAGAAACCGATAATTTAGCTTTTCGGGAACCCACATAAAAATAAGTATTTGTGACGCCGACTACTGTCTACCTATGGCCAAGATGGCAGGTGGGGCGCGACATAAGATCTTGAGGGATCCTACGTACTTAGAAATTATGAAACCTCTTAATAATATTGAAATAATTAATAATATTAAACTACATCCTTCGCGATTTAAACATTTTAATATTAAAAAATCATCATCATCTATACACTTAAATGTAATTTCTAATTATTTTTCGTCTATATTTTTCTGTGTAATTTTCGAAAGGGATTATCTGAAATTATTAAATTATAAATTGTTGAAAAAACTAAATATTGTGTCGTTAATCAACTGATATTTTATTCAAATAGTCTAGTTAAAATTATTATAGAATATTGTGATATACAAAATGGCGGGTCAAACATTCGACTATAAACGCCAGAGCCTCGCGGTGCATGGAGCATAAACGTTGCCATGGGATTGTTGATTTTGAGCAGGGGGGTGAAAAACAATTGGGACGTCACTTTCGTAGGCCGTGGTGTGAAAGAAGCTCTCTCTTGATCTAGACTCCGAGGTGAACATATCGTCTGATAAGTACGCGGAAGATAACTACGAGTTCGTTTGATAGTTACGTTATGCTGTAATACAGCTGCGTATTATTTGTCAGAACATTGCCGTGTGACATTAATTATCTGAATCAATTCGGGTGAAACTGTTCACATAAATTATTGACGAAAAAACTTTATTTGGCAAAAATAATCTAGTTCGTGGCATTTATCATAAACTTTAATTGAATAACTGTAATTAAGACGTTAATTGAATATAAAGAAGATAGACACTGCAAATTATGTCCGCAGTGCCGTGGCGGAACAAATTAATCTAAAATAGGATTAGCAACGAATACTTAGCTAGCAGGTATTGTATTTGTTTTTCGATTTGTTAAGTTCACGGGTAGGCGCACATCTGTTGCGCAGTTTTAGGAAAAAGTATCTCTAGATGCCAGGGTAGCTGTAGACAGAGGCGTATCTAGGCATTCAAGCGCCCATGGCAAGTATTGTAACGAAAAACCCCCTCTCACACTGCTACCGATATCGATCACGCCCACGAAACGGGCGCCAATGCAACGAAACCCCCCCCTTTCGTATTTACTAAAACGCCCTACGAACTGGGCACTAATGTAATGAAATCTCCCCTCTCAACTCCTATTGTTGATCACGAAAAACTTCCTTGCTGATCACCTGTAATATCTACAATGCACACCACTGTGCCCCCCTTTTTCTATCCGGAGTTTTCCTGTTTACATAAATTTATCAGGGCGGGCCGTGATTTGTTCTCTACAGAACACAAGCGCCACGCCAATGCAGGGACCAGGATCAGCTAGCTATGTGATAAAAACACCGGTTACGTAACATCAAAACGAGAACTCAAAATCTCGTTTGTTTATTTTCTTTTTAACCAACAGAAACATTAATACCCTCATAAAAGAATCAATACCACACAACATCAACAAAACACGATATCATAAAAATCACAAAAATCAATAAACATATTATACCCAAACGTTATTACGAAATAATGAGCTCAATACTGTGGCCACACCCATTACATTGCAATCCCCCCAAAAATGTTTCCAGTTTTGGCTTTGCAAATCATTTATTCTCCCCAAGAGCAAAGAAATCAAAGTCATTGACTTCACTGGAGTGTTGCAAAACAAAAAAATATTCCACTTCCCTTTCGTTGTTAACGAAGCAACGACCGGGTCCACACACAAGATCTCACGCCGTCATGCGTAAGAACTCTGCTCCACTGCTGCCTGCTAGCGCCGAATTACCAGTGCCCCCCAAATTGGCACTGACCACGGCGACGATATGCAAAGACGCGCTCGAGTCTGCAGCACCTCGGCACACCTCGTTCGGCGACACCCGCTTCGATTTTTCAATGGTCGAAGTAACACCAGTTCCAAACATTAGTAGAAAAACTTTCAAACTTCACAAAACTCAAAATTATGATCGCGCGTGGCATAGCTTTATATATTACTACTAAAATAGTTCACGTCACACGGCATACAGTTCCGCCACCTTGCGAATACAAGTCCGAAGGAGCAACACCTTCTCGAAATTTTATAAGTTCGCGTGTTAAAATAATATCACGAGTGACGCGGAGTACAACTCGCCACGAAGTTATTCACTCCTCTCACAGTTTATAATAGTTCACTAGTACGAGTCCAGAAGAGAACACTTCATCAAAAAATTACAAATCCAAATTTTTAAAATTATTCTTGCAACAAGCGACGCGGATTCTGCCTCTCGCTACCAAGCTATTCCCCCATCTCACCCCCATTGTTGTCCTAAAGCATTTATATCTTTTTTCCGAACAAAACAATAGCGCCTCTATTGTCTTCTGCTTTATAACTTATAAAATAGTTTATTATTAATTTCTAACACTTCCTGGATTGTCTTATTATATTGTAAAATTCCCAATTAAAATTCCGTATCCATTCCACTTCTTAGACATCACTTTTCTCGCTTCATTTTGTTAAAAGAATGCTTTTTCGTGCGTCTCGTGCCTACAAACATCGCTCGTTTATTTCTCAATTAACTAATGTAACATAATGTTTATCTATTAATGTTCGGCGTCCTAAAATTGTGTCACCACGTTTATAATTTGGCCCGTATTCCACGGAATACTTTGGTATATGCGAAATCTCGGTAGACACACTAGTTTTCGTTTAATTTATTAATATATCCAAACTTTTCTGAAGTGACGTCACGACCATTGTTGTTTTCGTTCTTTAACATGTTAAAAGTCAATGTCGTGATCACAAAACTCGCGATATTATGCGTTTCTGTGACCCGATTTAGCTGAAACAAACTTTATTCTGTTCCTTATAATTTTGCGCGTTGACTAGTAACATGCAACCATTAATTCCCCACTGCGTTCACATGTTCGTCCGAAATACTCGTTTTCTCTTAGATCACCTTCACTTGTTTTTTCTATATTCCGCTCTGGAAGTTTCTACATAAAGTTCTATACCCGGTTCATAAACCAATGGTCACTTCATGTTATTTACCTATTTCATTTGTAATAGATGGCTAAACTATTACAGTATAGAATTTGCGCCCCTGTCAGGATACTTCAAACTAGGGTTGTTGATAATTGTTTTAACGAGTACTTACTAGTGTAAATAAGATTCTGATTATTTTCAAAAAGTTTCATAAACAATTTCTCTCGAAAAACATAACTGTTTTTAATTTTTATTTTTAGGAGTTGAGAGAACAGGGAAATTAGTTTCGTTTGCTTCTGCGGCGGTAAGCGGGCCATATTGATATGAAGAGAGGGAACACTCTTTTGTGAGGTGAAAATGAACGGTAATATACAATTAAAATTCATTTGAATATGCGAAAGTGGGCGCGCCCATCACCCGTTTGTGTGTGTGAAGGTGACCGGTAAAAATTTGTTTTTGCGGTAATAAATTAGTAATAAAATAGTTAAAAATTCAGGTTCTAGTTTGGTTTGATTCTGCCATGGTGAGCGAGTCAAGCTGATATCGAACTAGTACGACATCCATGTTTTTCGGTGAAGATGGGCGGTAAAAAATGGTTTTGCGGTAATAAATTAGCAATAAAAATGTTAAAAATTGTGGTACTGATTTGGTTTGATTCTACTATGGTGGACGGGCTAGCTTGATCAAGCTAGCTCGCCACCCATTTTTTTCGGTGAAGATGAGCGGTAAAAAAATGGTTTTGCGGTTAGAAGATAGTTAAAAATTCTGGCACTTAGTTTGGTTTGATTCTGCTGTGATGGGCGGGCAAGCTTGATGGACCTACTTTATTCACTTTCAGAATTAGCAGTATATTATATAATCAATTGTTTCATGGCGTCCACATGGCACTGGTGGTCATTCTTGAAAATTACTTGGTGTATATTAAATAAACATTAACTGCCATTTTAGAACATTTTATACTGCGATTTTTCTAAGAGCGACCCTCAAGGCCACTCAAATCCCATCTTCGCGATGGAATATGTCACGGCATTTCGCGTATTTCTCAGTCGTTCCGCTAGATTTTCTCACGATCGCGACCGTATGAAGCAGTGCTTGCGATCATGCGACTTCTACCGGCAAGACCGAGAAAAGACGCGAAATGCCCTAATGTATTCCATCGCGAAGATGGGATTTGAGTGGCCTTGAGGGTCGCTCTTAGAAAAATCGCAGTATAGTCACTAAAAGATGCTTTTAGTAGATCTATTTTTTCATGATTCGTAAACATCTGCAATTAATTTTCACAACATCCTAAAGGAACTAAATAGGCTTTTGTTCTAAAATCCGAGTTCTAATTATCAGTAATGTTTTGGAGAACTTCAATGATTTTGTCGAAGATGTTTCACAGCTTCTACCAGCTTCTGTGTCTGATAAATATTCGACATAAGAACCACAGGCATAGCATTTTACTTTCCCGTATACGTACGTATATATGGTACTGGAAAAGTTTTGTAATGCTGTGCGCAAAAACAGCAGATTTTCGTCAGAAAAAAATTCATTACCGTGCCCTGATAACGAAAAAGTGGATAAATTCAGTCGCTAAATTAAGAAAAAATCCCCTAACACGTGGTGTAGCCTAAATCCCTTGATACCGGAAAACCAATTGAAAGCAAAACGTTTGTCTGTCACTCCGTCTGTGAACAACACGCGACTTAACTGTTCAGGCGATTTTCCCCTTGAATTTGAAACCGATATTTTAATTTTGAGGGGATACTTTACATGAAGCCCCTGGGACATTTTCAAAATTTTCAAAAAATGGCGCTGGCAATTGACAAAATTTTGTTGTTGGATAGTCTGAAGGTTATGTAATAAAATGGCGCAGGTCTAATTTTCGTTGAAAACTCTGTTTTCGAAATTGAAAAAATTGGAAAACATTTCGGGCGTTTTCCGACAATTACAATTATGAAGATATATTTTTTCTTAATAAAATGTCTTCATAAAAAACATCTTTAAATAATGCCATGTTCAATTTTTAAAAATCATGAGTATTTTTGCGAAATTTTGTGTCAAACATAGGCAATTTTATTTTCCAATTTTTTTAAGAAATTGTCATTAGGACGAGGCTTTACTGTTCTTTAGTATTCTTAGAATAATATTTTTGTTCTACCATTGCGAAACCGGCAAGTTAAGAAAATGTCAAAAATATATACTTCGGGCGGCGATAGATGGCAGCTGGAAAGAGTATGTGGCAAGTCCGAATAGCCAGCCGAGATTAAAGGAAATAGAAAATTTATACGGGAAAGTCTGTGCTATTCGGTAGCACTACTAGTTTCTACTGTTCCCAGCGAGTTGTAGATACTGAAAAGAACCCAAGTTCAAGAACTCCGAAAAATGGGGTCATTAATACTTCTAGTTTTGCTGCGTATACACCAAGTTAGTGGAGTGATTATCACAGTTGATGAACATTGCTAGATTGTTTAAAACGTTTATTTTATTTTCTCTTTTGTGTAAAGTTTAATTTCTTTATTGGAAAATAATTCAACTTTTTTCCGAGAATGACGAAAGCTATATAGCGCCCCTTGAGAGTAGCGCCCATGGCACGTGCCATGTTTGCCATACCCTAGATACGCCTCTGGCTGTAGATGATAGTTACATATAGATGTTAGAAGGAACGCAGAAGTATCAAGTAGATGACATCGGGTCCAGCCCAGCCGAGTGAAGGTTGGAAAACGACGTGGAAGCCCAGGTTGGTTTCTTCGGGGCGACATCCAGACGACCAACAAGAGAGCTCAGGGGTATTTTATTTGCTAACGATCGTTCAAATTCAATTTAAAGGTCATGACCCCAAGTAATAATGTTATTGTTACATTGATAAATGGGAATTTCGAAACGAAATCAGTCAAATACTTGAATAAATAATGTTCAGTTTTTCAAACTGATTAAAAGGATTATTATTGTGCAACATAGCACGTTATTAGTGCAACTATTCCATAATCAAAAGATAAAACTTTCAGATTTCGCGCTTTTCCGTACGGAGAGCGGATCCGGTGACAATTTTTGCTGATCACAGGTAAGCAAATTGTCATCGAACTGAAGAACCCCAACGACTGAGATATATAAACGTATATAGTTTTTAATAATTAATAAGAAACCACTGTTTCAAGATTTTATGAACTATTATTATTTTATGAACTTTTTAAGTAGACCTTGGTTTTGTATGCAAATGCATTTTTTTTGCAAATTGCTACTTGAAAAACGATCACATCTTTACAAAACTGCCCATTTAGAGTACTCTTGCCGAATTTTCTTTTGCATATTTTGCTATATTTGACGGTACTGCATAATCGGCGTATTTTTTGAAGAAATAATGCAAAAACGGTAATCATTTGTTAAAACCAAACTTCGTGAATTTTGATTTATAGTAATTGTAGATTTTAGAACTGCTCACCAGACATTATAAAGAAGTTAATATCCTTTTCAACTCCAAACTGTTGCCAATGAATGTAAATCTACTTTGAATGTAAATCTATATGAATGTATTTCGCTTGTACCACATGCGCGGACGAATGTAAGATTGAATTTCGGGCGAGGGTCGTAGCTCTCAGTGTCTCGGACTGGAGTGAAATATAACTCCGTGATGGACCATGGTTTCTTTACACGTCAGGAATCGTTTTCCAGCAAGCGAGAGCTTATGTGTGGGAATCACCGTATCAATTTTTTTTTTTTAAATTCTGGCCCTCAAGAAAATGTGCGCAGATAAATTTCTTTCCCCACACGTCATATACAGTTTTTACTGTTTTTTGACAAATAAATAAATAAATAAATGCTTGCTACTCGCCAGTAGGGTTTATCAAAAATTATTTTCAAAGCATATTTTCCTACCGATGATTCTTTTTGTGATTCTTTTTGTGTTTCAAAGAGGTAATAACACAATTCAGATTTTTCTATAGGTATTTTGCATTTCATTTTAGTAATAAATAGGGCCCGAATGTTTATGACCTAAAAATGTTAGAAATATGCTAGCATTTATGACCTTTAAAATATGAAAATATGACTTGAAAATTTTTTTGGTTGCGTTTTCGAAACTTTCAAAATTTTTCCACTGTTTAAATCACCATTATATTAAAAATATACTTTTACAATCTAGCACATTCACAATTCACACCTTCTCCTTTGGCGCCTCGTGAAGACAATTCTACTTTCTAAAGTTTGTAAATAAATTTTATAGAAGCGGTTGACTTTGGCACAAAACCTCACAAAATTATACTAACACTTCCTTCGCCTCTGGTGTATTCTACGCTTTCTTTTTCTCCATCTATATACCCTCCTAATTCACATACATATCGGGTCTTTAGTCTAACTCGCAACCCCTATCTGAGAACACAACCACTTGTTTTGGCAATTTGGCAACGCGTGAAATACCTTTGGCTTCCCATTCACTTTTAACGAACCGCCCCTCGTCGCAGATTTCGGGGCGGGAGAACGGGACTACTTTAGTTCGAAGAAAGAGTAGTACTTATTCTGTCCTTGGGCAGTCATGCATTCACGTTTCATTCATTATCGTAGGAACTTTAGGAAAGAAGAATCGCTTCGAAAATGTTGACGAAGGTTCAACGTGTACTTTTGGTGCAAGTTTATTTCGGCACTAAATCTTTCTTAATGAGTGGGGAAATGTTTCAAGACTTTGCCAGTTCCCAACAAATCAACAAGTTGTAGATTAATCCAGCGCTTCAGAATCACGGGGAACGTTGTGAATAGGAAGCGGAGTCGCAGTGCCTCTGTTTAAGAGGAGGAGAAATTATTAGAAAATTCAAGAGATGTATTTTATTAATATTTTTATTAATTTTATTACGATTTTCCAATTTGTTTAATTTCCAGGTTCCATAATAATAATAATAATTAATTAATTATTGTTATAAATAATGAAGAGCTGGACGGTGATATTTCACGAGGTTTCTTTCTGATTTCGCCGAGCCGGCTTTCATTAATAATATTGTTACGTTGCTGTTAATAAATCGAAAAATTAGTCATAATTACCCTCGACATCTTTAGTAATACATTTCAATTCCTTAAAGCTAAATGTACCGAAAAAAACTTGTAGGAAAATTCAATAGATCGCAGCAACATCAGCAGGAATTTACTTTACCGATACCGTCTGAACAAATAGTTCGATTTTCGATCTGTAAACGGCATTTGACTCCTGTTTATAATAGAATTTACGCTACGAAGCCCTTTTTTCAAAACAACTAGTAGAAACTCGATTTTTAAATTTTTTTCTCCTACTTCCTGGAACAATTTAAAACATGTGGGCTTATAGCGCGATGGCGACACGCTTCCAGAATCCAACGCCATGTCAAACATGAAAATCGGATAAATAGGAGCGAACGAAAGTGAAATTTCGAAAAACACCTCACCCCACTCCCCCTTCCCCTTCCACGCCGCGGGACATCCGCCCCTTGTAGGCCGCGCGGCGACGGACGAGAAGGCCGAACTTTCGGGGGCAGCAAGCCAGGCACCCCGTCACTTCGTTGATGCTTCCGACACTTCGCATCTCAAGATATTTTTTTCCCCACATATGAAACTAGTGATGATGTAATAGGGGCAAACGGTCTCGTATCATCTTTAATAGTAGTATAAAACTATTATCTTATTCACATATTCCATCTTCCTTCGAATACCATTCATAAGAAAGTCTGAGGTATCACTCAAAACACTGAGCCCGCTTTGGTACTGATTTAAAAAAAAAAAATTGAACTAACTGCGTAAAAATCACCCATATTCCATCTCCTCACATTGTATTTGAGATATATTTTACTTCTAAGATCTTCCATTACCATTTCACAACCGGAAAGAACAAGCAGAGATAACGCAAGAGCTCTTTTATCCTACGACTCGATTTTTCATTTCAAAACGGCGTTTGTCACCTTGATAGAATTCACCTGGTTAATCCCCTTTTCCAAGTAAAAAAGCCGAATCGAATTTTTAAAACGTTTTCGTACTTTAGGACAAATTGCACATACTTTCTCATAGTAAAGTATTCTAATTGCTTTGGTCTTGGCCAGTTTTACCATCTTTCCCCATCTTCTGACATCTTGCTGACGTCTATCGCCGCCCAAAATACATTTTTTGAACTTTTCTCATTTTTCAGCTTCTTAATGGTAGATGCGAAATATTACTTTTAGGATATAAAAGAAGAGTAAAACTTCGTCCTATATAGCAATTTTCATTGATAAATTTGGAGCCACTCTTAAGAAAATGGTGTTTAAGCGTTACTGTAAATGCGAAAATGGAAGCTTCGGAATTTTCACAAGAATCTTTGGAGTTTTCGAACAACTTCATTTGGAGACATTTAAAGCACTTCTACTCACAAATGAAATAATGTATAAAATTTCTGGAAATGTAAATATTAATGGCGTGAGAAACACTTAAAAATACATTCATTTATTTTTTGAAAAATCAAAAAATACAGCCAAATTCATTTTACGTTAACTTAAAAAATGCAAATAGCATTCGTACGAAAATTTTGAAGAAGCAATTTCAGAAAATGGCGTTTGAGCATTTGTGCAAATTCGGAAGTTTCAGTTCATTTTCACAGAAAATATTTGAGTTGTCGAGGAACTTTTAAGACATAATGTAAAGCACATGTACTCGTAAATGTAATATAGGGAGTTTTTGCACCCTCGAACGTTACGTACTAACGATCTTCTGCTCATTCGCAGTGCAAGTTTCGCATCACTTTGGTGCATCTGCGCATGCGCAAAAGATCGATAGTACTTAACGTTCGAGGTGGCAAAAACTCCCTCCCTGAAAGGCTAGTCAAAGAATTACATTTTTGTAATTTTTGAAAAAAACAAAGGAATAGAGCAATATGGCGTTTATGTCATCTCAGAGTACATTAGGCACTATCCATTCCAAAAGTTTAAGGAAAAAAATTGAAGTCGATTTTGAGAAAATCTTGTTCTTGTAATTTTTAAAAATTTCACAAATTGCACTCAATATAGCTCGAAAACTACTAACAATTTCAAAAAAATGTGCATGACCTTATTGAAAGAACTAAGTATGGAGAACAAATATAATTTTAAGGAAAAATCTCTATCTTCAATTTTGTAGTTGTAGGAAGACGCCGAAAAAATTTGAACTTTTGCAATTTTCCAAAAATCAGAGTCAGCTGTGAAAGTGAGACCTATGCCACCTTTAGTGTATTTTACTTTATTCTTACAATTAATTGGAGTAATTTTTGATTGATTGTTAGTGATTTCGGGTTCGTCAACTACTGTGGTCATTAGTCCCGTAAGTGCAATGCATGTTTATTTCATCGTGAGGTGGAAGAGATGTTGCCCGCTATGCCGATGGCGAGATCCGGCGCCGACCTTTCGTCCACTAGCGGGGCTTCCCAACCAGGTATCTGCCACCAGCGGGGCACCACCCCACCCGGGACAAGCTCTAAATCACCGACCGATTTACCTGTCGGCATGCCGGGTTCTTTCTTAACAAGGTATCTCCCACCCGCAGTGCACCGCCCATAGCCGGGACAAGTTACAATCCTCCCACTGGTCTCCCAACTTATATGGTAGTGTTGTGCAAGTTAGTGTGTGTGTGTGAAGCTAGGACAAGGAAGAGGAAGGAAATATCGCGCGAGGTCCGTTTGTTAGGGTATTGCTCCGGCATTCGTTTGATGTTGATCGGAGAAACCACGGAAAACTTCCAATCAGAGCAGCCGGTCGCTAGAATTTTCCTCCAGACATCGGTTGAATTCTACATCTAGCTGACAAGCTAGTGTTGAAAATCCTGCCACCGTCGGGACTCGAACCTAGGACCTCTCGATCAGAGGCATTGCAGTGACATCAGTTGATGCACTGAGCCACCTATCCTGGTTGACAATTTTTGAGAGAATGTTGAAAATGTCCCTGGGGCTTAATATAAAGTAACTCCAAAAATTAATGAATGTTTTTAAAAATCGCAGAACTTCGACTCAGACCAGATCGACAGAGGTTTCTTCAGTTGAGCAAAAATTCTACACATAGTTTAGGCGCTAGTGGTGTTCACATACACCCAGACAGGCAGATACAGACAGATGGACGGACAAACAGACGTTAAAAAGACAAAACACACACACACCCTTTCGGTATCAGTGGACCCCAAAAGGAGTACTTCCGTTGAAATCTCGAAATAGATTTTCCGCAGCATTACATAACTTTGGGTAACTAACACGAGAAAGTAACTAGTGGTGCTACAGAATGGCACAGACTTTCCCGTATTAGTTTTCAATTTCCTATAGTCTCGGCCAGCTATTCGAACTTTGTCGTAGTAAAATTTACTATTTTGTTGGCATGGGCTAGATTTATGGCCTTGTCCCATCTTGCCACCTGGCATTTAACTCACCCAACTTATTTTTTAGGTTTTCTCAATTTTTCGGTTTCCTAATGGTAGATCCAAAATATTGCTTTTAGAATATTTAATAAGACTGAAACCTTGTCCTTTACGACAATTTTCATTCATAAACTTGAAACCGTTTTTAAGAAAAGGGTGTTTAAGCATCTGTGTCAATGCGAAATATGAAGCCCTTTTTCACAGCAATCTTGAGAGTATTTAAAAAAAAATTATTTTAAGATATTTTAAGCTCTTCCATTCACAAATGCAATAATGTTTACAAATCGCTGCAAATGTGCATACAAGGCATGCGAAATATTTAAAAAATACATTTGTGTAAATTTTGAAGAAAAACAACAACAAAATAATACAACAAAACCTTTCTTGTTTCCTTAGACAGTGCATTCCGCACTATACGTACAAAAACTTTAAACAAAAAATTTGGAACCTTTTTCAGAAAAAATTGCCGTTTGAGCGTTTCTGAAAATGCGAAATTTCGAGTTCATTTCCAAAAGAAATTTTAGTTTTCGAAGAACTTTAAATGATATAATTTAAAGCATATGTGCTCATAAATTTAATAATGTGAACAAATCGCCGATAATGTAAATATAAACGACGTGACAGGCTATTCAAAAAGTTTCATTTGTGCTATTTTCGCAAAAACAAAAGAATAGAGCAAAATAGCGTTTATGTCATCTCTTAAAGTACATTTCGCAATATCCCTACCAAAAGTTCAAAGAAAAAATGGAGCCGATTTTGAAAAAATCTTGCTTTGTTATCTTTTAAAGTTGCAAATATTGCACACAAGATTGCGCCAAAACTACAAAAATTGTTTTAAAAAATTTCATGACCTTAATGAAAGAACTAATTATGTACAACAAATTTCTTAGAAAGGAAAAATCTCGATCGTCAATATTGTAGTTGTAGGAAACGCCGAAAAAATTCAGTATTTCGCAATTTTCGAAAATTCACAGTTATCAGTGAAATCGGACCTAAGCCATGTGTACTTCATTCCACTTTTACGAAAAATATAAAGAAAAAATTTGGAGCCATATTTGAGCAAATTTTTAAAATATCCGGGGGAATTCGTGTAATGTATCTCAAAAAAGTAATTCACGTTTTTGAAAATTGCAGAGCTTCGACTGACAGTAGATCGACAACTGTTTTTTGTTGTTTGTTTTTTTTCAGTTTGGAAAAAATTTGTACGCAGTGTAAACGCTAGTGTTGTTCGCATACACCAGAGACACGGACGGACGTTTTTCCGTCAATCAATTTTTCGGTATTAAGGACCCACAAAACATGGATTCTGGCTACACCACAAGTTACAGGAAGTAATTTACTATACAGCAACAGGATTTATCCACATTTTCATTACCAGGACTCGGTTTTGAGAGTTTTCCTGCGCACGATATAACTTTCTCTTAGTATGAAGATTGAGAAGAGAGATAAAGTAAAATAAATGTTCACAATTTGAAATTCCATTAATAAAACATTAATTATATCGAATTTAAAAGTAACTACTTTTTCTGCCTACTGTTTTTTTATTTCTCTCTATCAGCAATGAAAACAAAGAGATGTACGTAGAAAACTCAGAGACGAACAGAGAATCTTTGAAGCACTCTGTTCGAAACCTTTACGTGCAGCACATAGGAATGTCAGCAATTCTGAATTAGTATAAGACAAAATATGCTCATTGCTAAAATATAAACACACATTTAAATAAAAACTATTTTTCAAAATTAATTAAATATATTTTTGGAAATAATTTCAAGAAAATTTGGTAGATTTGTGAAAATATCTTAATAATTAGCAAATAATAAATATAATGGTAAGCAGATATTAAATGATCAGCAAAATATGTAAAATACGTAATACAGTACAAAATTTGTAACGAAAAATTTAGATACTTCTTTAGGATTGCAACAGTTTGGCGAAATTACAAAATGAGAACAGTACAAATGAGAAATTGGAGCTGTCAATCAAATGGCAAAAATGGTCGAAAATGAAATACGTGTGCTTAGTTAACACGTCGAGTACTTGGGATACGATGAACAAAGCAATTTTTGCACGTGGTTCGTCGAAGGATACAAAATATGGGAGTCAAATGAAAACGAGACAGAAGGGATAAAAGTGAATAAGCTGTTTGTTATTTTAAAAGTAATCGCCCTAACTATTTATAAATGTATCCTATTGTGAGACGAGATGGTCAATGCCTTCATAGAAACATGTCTGCAGTTGACTACGGAACAATGTACCCAGGAGAGCACCTCTTCGTCCGAAGCAAATCGACGGCCATGAATATCTTCAAGGCTCCAAAAATAAGAAAATCGCAAGGGGAAAGTCTGCAGCGTAGTCGAAACAACCTTGGCAGCATGTGAGTTGTGCATTATCGTGCAACAGAATGATGCCGTCTGTCAATATTCTTAGGCGTTTGGACTAGAGGACGCGCTTTTTACCAAGTTCCTGGAATCTTCTTTCGGACGTTAGCAGGTATTTTAAAAACGAGTCATCCACAGAATCGCTCTTGATACAAGTACAGGTACAAGTACAATGCAAGTACAAGTCTTATATCATCAAGCTAAGACAAATGCTCTCTAAGAATGTGAAAGGCTAAGAGACGTGTTCGCTGTTGTTTGTTACTGAGCTCTCTCAAGAATGAAGCAGCTGATCGTCTCCGGTTCTTCTCTGACCAGAAAATTTTCACTGTTGGCGCAAAAGTCAGAAGAAGGAACAATCGCTATCTCGCTTTTGACCGCGAGGCTGTTCCCATTGTGGCAAGAACAAAATTGTCGGCTTGTGTCCATGTCTTGTCGTGTCCAGCAAGGGTGACATCATGCCCCCGCACTTCTTCCTTAAAGGAGAAAACCATCACTAAAGAGGTTTATGTGAGAGTGCTAGAAACTATTGTGATGCCGTGGATTGACACTGTAGCATCCGGCGCATACGTCATTCCGGTAGCATACGTCATTCATCAAGACGGAGCACCCGCTCATGCCAGTTATTTAGTACATAATTTGCTCTTGCACAACAAGAGCATGTTCTGAAGCAAGGACTTTTGGCCCTCTGCCATGACTTGAGTCCACTAGATTATTTCGTGAGGAGCGTTATTGATCGGGTCTCCATCAAGACCCGTCATCCCAATATTAGATCACTAAAGGTCGCTACTGAGTAATCGTTTGCACGTTAGGATTAGAAGATTTTCGAAAAGGCATGTGCACGCTTTAGGGAAAGATTCGAAGCGGTGATAGAGCAAAATGTCGGTTATATTGAATGATGTGTTGTGTCAAAGATATCTCAACAATAATACATGATGCTTTTCTGTGTAATTACCATAGTTTATAAAAATAAATCATTATAATTGAAATGGTTTGATTCAGATTCTACTGAAACACTCTTTGTATGTATGTGAATTAGGATAGTAAGCTACATAGAAGGACAAAAAGAATGCGTAGAAAGCATCAGATGCGAAAGAAGTGTTTATTAGTTTTCTCAGGTTTTCTGCCAAGGTCAACGCTTCTAATAAATACTCTAAATAAATTTATGTCTGTATTTCAAAATACATTTTTGAACCAATTGTTTACAGACAGTTTATACTTCTTCGGTTTTCTTACTACAACATTTCGAATCCTATGTTTTTGGATTGTTCTTCCGTACTTCGTATATATTCTAAACAAACAGAACACGTTACTCTTAAACTATTAAGTACACGAACCGTTACAAATAAAATGATTATTCAGACAACTTACCATCATTTCCAATTTTCCATCAACTTTGTCAAAAGTAACACATGGTTATGTTGGACGGGATTCATCCAACATTTATCACGGAGTCCATTGTAATTAGCTGTTAGGCGGATACAACGGTTGTCTGTATTGTAACAGCACATGTGGGTGGTCGCGGCCTCGGAGTCACCCCGAACGGAAGAATAAGAAGGTAATCGTTAAGACACGAGGCTACGCGGCGATTGGCTGAAGTTGCAAAATCTTCACCTAATAAGTGAATATATTTGTATGAGTCACTTTCCAAATCTGTTTAGCCTGATTAGCATTTTAACTTAGTTCATTTATAACTATAGTATAATTTCAATTTTCATTAAAACTTCAGAAATTTTAAAATTGCCAATATTCAAATATTTTTAAAATCTGTCCTACACGTTCAAAACTAAGCCGTAGATTTCCTTCTCTTTTAATTTCTCTCTCAATTTTATACCTTTAAATTACGTCTATTACAACGTTTTCGAAAATATGAGTAGTTGAGTAAATTTGACGGGGAGAGTTGAATTATTTTTTACTAAAAAGGCCTATGGACGCGGCATAATGTATTATCAAGCACACTTGTTTCCAAACAAGGTCTCGTCGCAATGTTTCGAAACATTTTTCAGTAACAATTCAGGCATGCAATGAGAGCGGGAGGTAACGCACAACATTTAAAACATCTATTAATTGCCAAATGCACTGTTAATTGCCAATTAATCGAATATATTCATATCGAATCTACTCTCTCTCTCTCTCTCTCTCTCTCTCTCTATATATATATATATATATATATATATATATATAAATAAAATTCAATATATTGTGGCGTACTGGACATGAAAAGCACAGACGACAGATTCTGAATAGTATGTACAGTATATTTACAATAATAAATTACAAGATAATGTTACAAAATTGAAAACCTTAGGCAACCTTTCTATTCTCTAAGCCGCGAAACCCCGCGACCGTCCCTAGGCTGAGCCCAGTGCCTCTGCTCGAGAGCATGAGAAGCTGCGCGAAGTGCGAGCTGTCGGACATTAGTCCCCGTAACTAGATGTTACATGGCCGGATGCCAAAACGTGCAAGGTTGCACGGAGATACCTCACGTCTTTCGACTCACTAGCGTATCCCCCGAGCGCATGTCGGCGCCGCAATAAATACCCCACGGCTCGTCCCCCACTCTACCAGCGGCGGGCGTCATTCGGCTCGCAAGCCAGCCCTCAGCAGATAGCAGCGGTCTTCAATGGACTCGCACTCAGGCACGCCCAGTTGTCCCGCTTATTTTGGGGGCTGGGATTTCCTGCCCGGCGCGCGCCGGCGAGGCGCCGCCGCATTCCACCCCCATCCCCCATCCGGCTTAAGGCCGGGCTTTCCAGCGAAACGGCACGTGCGCCACCTCGCGACGCTACAGACCCTCCCATGCCGGGGGTGAGAATTTTTTTTTCGCAGCAAAATATGCCCAGGAAAAAAATTCTGCTAGCTAAAGTACCTGGTCCTGAGACCTTACATCATAATTTTTTACATGAACATAATAATATCAAAACCCTATCTAATCAAAATTTGTGAAATAAATCTGTGGGCTGTCCCCCCTTTTTTTCCTAACTATGTTGCCATTTACATTTAAACCTTACATCTATTTACATACATAAATATTCTTGACGCATCTTGAACTACATAAAATCCTGAAATACAAAACATTTACTTTACATTGAAATATTACATGATAATTCTTGACGCCTCTTGCATTACATGAAACCCTGAAATATAAAATACAAAACATTTACGTTGCATTGAAGTATTACATAATAATTGTGGAATTCGTTATATACATCATGTGCCGTTCTTAACTGAATTTATTGACACATGTATGTATCTACATATAAAAATGATCACAATAACAAAACAATTTTACCCTTGAATTTTATAAAATTATTTACATAGAATTTCACCGACATTTATACATGTCATGAACGTGTGTGTTCCCTACACTCGCCTGTGGATCAATTCACACAATCAAACATGCGACTAAGCGCATCTGCATTAACATTTTCTGAGCCCTTTTTGTGCATGATGCGTAAATCGAGGTGCTGAATTAAAAGGGACCAGCGTAATAATCTGGGGTTTTTGCCAGACGTATTACGCAACCAGACCAACGGGTTGTGGTCGGTTTCGACCTGAATTGTGGCCTGCCCGTCGAGATAAATCTTAAGTTTATCCAACCCCCAAATAAGAGCCAAACACTCAAGTTCTGAGGTGCCATAATGAGTTTCTGTATCACTTAATTTACGGCTTAGAAAAACAACTGGTTGTTCTACTCCCTCGTCATTTACTTGGTAGAGAACCACGCCTAAGCCTCTCTGAGATGCATCTGCCTGAACTCGAAATTCCTTGCTATAATCAGGAGCATATACCGCTGTTTTTTCGCTAAGAGCTTGTCGCAACTCATTGAAAGACTTTTCGCATGCCTCTGTCCAGACGACTTTACCCTGGCGCTCGCGTCCCCGCAGCGCATCTGTCAGTGCCGCCGCTTTCTCCGCAAACCCGGGTATCAAGCGTCGATAATATCCTACCAAACCGAGCAAAGAACGCACTTGTTTCTTTGATTCTGGTCTGGGAAAGTTCTGGATTGCTTGTATCTTGGCTTCGGCCGGCCGCAATTTCCCGTTACCGACGACGTAACCAAGATATTTTACATTAGCCCGCGCAAACAAGCACTTGCGCGGCTGCACTGTCAATTTGGCGGATTTCAATATACTAAAGACCGTATCTAGGTGCCGAATGTGTTCTTGCCAAGTGTTACTGAAAACCGCGATGTCATCAAGGTACGGTACCGCGAATTCTTGGCAGTTTTTTAGCAAAGTGCCCATGATTTTACAGCATTGATAAGGGCCGTTCTTTATCCCGAAGGGTAACCTAAGCGGTCGATACGTGCCGAAACTGGTCACGAACGCCGAATATCTCTGCGCCCTATCCGTAAGACCTATCTGCCAGAAACACTTACTTAAATCTAACACACTAATGATTTTAGCTGCAGCTACCTGTTCAATCCGTTCTTCGAGATTGGGTAACGGAAAGTAATCTGTTTTAATAATCTCGTTGAGGCGCCTAAAATCTATGCAGGGCCGTGGAGATTTGCCCGGGGCCTCGATCAGGATCATAGGAGACGTATAATCACTCTCCGCCTCCACAATGATGTTGTCGCGAAGCATTTTGTCCACCTCTTCCCGCAATATCTTAGTTTGTCTCGGCGACATGCGGTAGGGTACACTTCGGACTACTTTATCAGTGTCAGTTAATTCAATGTCCATGGTCGTTACATCTGTAAGACCAGGTTTCTCACTAAAAATACACCTGTATTTACAAATGACATTTTTAAGTGCTTCGCGGAACTCGGGTTCAACCTTAGTATCGTTTAGCATTTCTTCCGCGTCAAAGTCGTCGGAATCTAATCTTAACGCGTAGCGGTCTAACGCGTCTTCCTCGCCTGCGGCAGTGACCGTCGCAGAACCGAGAAAGTTCACGTATTCAGTACGTTGGTGATACTTTTTCATCATGTTGATGTGATACACGCGTGGTTCTTTCCGCCCCGGCATCTGAACTACGTAATTGTGTTCGGACATTTTCTCCCGAACTTCGCCTGGCCCGACCCACTGCACCGCGAGTTTCCGCGTTCTGTTAGGCGCCAAAACCAGCACCTTCGCGCCTATTTCAAAACTGCGCGAGATCGCCTTGCGGTCGTACCACACCTTACGCTTGCGTTGTTCTTCCGCCATTTTGGTATGGGCAAGTTCACGCGAACGCTTCAGTCTATTAATCAACTTGAACACGTGCTCAACCACCGTGCTCCCTTCGCTTTCTGCCGCACCCGCAAGCTTTTCGTAAAGCAGCGTCATGGGTGTGCGGAGATTTTTCCCATAGACTAATTCGGCTGGAGAAAAACCTATCGATTCGTGCACACTCGTGCGTAACGCGAACATAATTGCAGGAAGCTGGCACTCCCAGTCAGTCCCCATCTCTAAACAAAGAACCTTCATCAACCGGTTCATGGTTCTGTGCATCCGTTCTACGGCATTAGATTGCGGATGATAAGGCGAACTTCTAATTAATCTAATGCAAAATCTCTCGGCGAATTCCGCCATCAGAGTGCTAGTAAAACAAGTTCCCTGATCTGTTTGAAGCTCTCGCGGAAATCCAATCCGACTGAACAGATCTAATAAAGCTTCAATGACCGTGACCGTCGTCAGATCACGTATGGGAATAGCCTCGGGATATTTTGTTGCTAAACACATTGCAGTTAGTATGAACTTGTTTCCTGACTCAGACTCGGGAAAAGGGCCACAAGCATCTACATTTACTTTCTCAAACGCCTCACCCGTTATAGGTACAATTTTTAAAGGCGCGCGAAGCTTCTCGCCGCCGTTACCTACGCGCTGGCAACTATCGCAGCTACGTACGTAATTTTCCATATCTTTGTAACAGTTCGGCCAGAAGAAATACTTGGCCATTGCGTCTTTACTTTTTGTGACACCTAAATGACCGTGGGCGACTTCATGGCAAAGCTTCAATATGGTGCCACGATACACCCGCGGAGTCACAAGCATGGAGAATTGCTCACCGCGCTTGCTCTGCCGTTTCCGGAACAAAAGGCCGCGTTCTATAAAATAATCGCGCCGTTCCGTTTCTGGGCCTTCGGCTAGCTCGAATAGCGGTAAGAGCTCTTCATCCTGTCTCTGAGCTTTGGCAAATTCGGACGGGTCTAAACGGGACAATGCAACGCTCCCGGAATCTACTTCAAATTCCGCGTTGTTTTCAACAACATTGCCCGGGTCATTTACCTCGCCTAACAAGACACAAGTTTCCTCGTCGGGAGCTTTCGCGTCCGACGCAGGTTTTTGGGGTGCGTCGCGCGCACGACTTGTTCCTACGACCACGCCTAGCTCGACCGCTCCTTCCCCCAAAGCCTCGTTCATGACCGCAACCGGTGCGTCACCAGGGCGCTCGGCGGCCGGCGCGTTGCCTGGCGCCGCCGCCATCGCCTCCGGCCCCACCCCGTCGCCCTGCCCGGCCGCCGTCTGGGCACGGGTTCGCACCGCACAAAGAAACTGCGGTTCTAAAAACCCTTGCCTGATTTCCGAGAGAAGCGTGGCAGATCGATTACTCAGAATGTAATATTCTAAGTCGCAATTTTTCGCGACTGCGGCTTCGGTAACAAGCTTACCGAACGGGCCTACAATTTCTACCTTAGCTACCGGTAGATTTTTCGGCGCCTCGTCCAAGGGCTGTTTAACCCATACGGATTCGCCGGTATATTGATTCGGCCTGACGTATTTGCTGTTGATCAGATCAACCGTCGCCCCAGAATCTCGTAAGAAGGAAATAGGATTTCCGCAAACCGTGCCGAAAAACGTGTGAGGAAGCAACAATTCCTGCGCACTGGTGTCGACAACGTGACACATTTTCTCGCTTGATTTGAGCTGAGGGCAGTATTTCTTAATGTGCCCCGGTTTTTACAAAAATAGCACGTGCGTTCCTGCGGCTTGTCGAATTCCGCGTTCCTATCTGCCTTGGGCGCTGCGGGCTTAGAAGTGGAAGGCACGCTCTCCGTCACCTTTTTCCACTTTTGTTCCCCCACAGGCTCCTTGTGATTAACCTTAGAAAAATCTTTCCTATACGCACTAGACCTATTGTTTTCGTAGGTGTCCAGCCTACGCGCCAAATCTTGGGACTGCGAAACCTCGCCCCAAACATCTACGAAATGGGCACGTATGTCCGCCGGCACCTTCCGTTTCATCTGATCGGTGACAATCAAGTCTAATAATTGATCATAAGTTTCAACTTTCAACCCTGAAATCCATTTCTGGCAATAGTTCGTCAGTTCGCGAGCATAAACATTCCATGTAGTTTTCGCACCCTTTGCATGACTGCAAAACATCTGACGACATTTTTCAGGCGTGAATTTGTACATATCCAAAAGCTGCGTTTTGATTTGATTATAATCCTGCTCTGAAGAATCTGATCCTACAACTAACCATGTATTTATTTCATTGGGAAGCAATCCCATTAATTGACTGACCCATTCTACCGGCGAAATGTCGAGCTGACGAGCATGCGCCTCAAATACACTTAAAAACAAGGTAATATCCTCACCTTCGCCTTTGAACTTATCCATTACATGGCTGATACGGATACTACTTCTGTTTCCCGAATCTCTACTACCTAAAGATTCGCGCGAGGTAGCCTGATTAGCTAATTTCAGCCGTTCGAGTTCGTACTGCCGTTGTTCGAGTTCGTACTGCCGTTCTTGCTCTTTTTCCTGCCTTTCTCGCTCTTTTTCCTGCCGTTCTCGCTCTTTTTCCTCGAGTTCGCGTAATCTTTCCTGCTCTTTTAATTCAAGTTCGCGTGCTTCTGCGACCTGTTCTTTCTCCTGATCAGCAAGTTGTTTCACGAATATTTCATCGTACTGCTCGCTTTCCGTGATGATAGATTTTAATCTAACTATCGTCTCGTTCCCTTCCAACGTTTCCCCCATCTCCGTCGCGACCCTAACAAGCACCTCTTTCCTATAACCCGCTAAGAAAGACATTTTGCCTGAATTGATCCCCGGCCAGTACAAAAAACACACTTACGTTCAGTTGACCTCGGTGTCGCGTGAGCGCCAGCGCCTTCTGGATCCGGTGTTCTGGCCTCCTTCCTTCCTCTCGTTCTGGTCCGTCCGGGATGTCTCCTTCCAGTGCCAGTACCAATACCAGCTCCAGTTCCAGTACCAGTTCCAGCTCCAGTTCCAGTACCAATACCAATTCCAGTTCCAGTACCAATATCAATTCCAGTTCCAAGTTTTAGAAAAGAAAGGTTCCGAGTCGGATTGTACCGCCCCGAAACTACCGTACCGAATTACCGCACTTTCGGTTTCTCGTGGCGTGCACGACTCTGCCGGCGCCACGTAATTACGACGCGTGTGCACCTTTAACTGCGGTACACTGTCTTTACGCGTACTATTCCAGTTTTAGACAAAAAACTGTGGCACTCCGGCGTGAGTTTACAATAACCGCTGCTACCAGTTTTAGACAAAACTGCGGCACTCCGGCGTGAGTTTACAATAACCGCTGCCACCAGTTTTAGAAAAGAACTGCGGCACACCGGCGTGAATTTACGATAACCGCTGCCACCAGTTTTAGAAAAGAACTGCGGCACACCGGCGTGAATTTACGATAACCGCTGCCACCAGTTTTAGAAAAGAAAGGTTCCGAGTCTGTGGCGTACTGGACATGAAAAGCACAGACGACAGATTCTGAATAGTATGTACAGTATATTTACAATAATAAATTACAAGATAATGTTACAAAATTGAAAACCTTAGGCAACCTTTCTATTCTCTAAGCCGCGAAACCCCGCGACCGTCCCTAGGCTGAGCCCAGTGCCTCTGCTCGAGAGCATGAGAAGCTGCGCGAAGTGCGAGCTGTCGGACATTAGTCCCCGTAACTAGATGTTACATGGCCGGATGCCAAAACGTGCAAGGTTGCACGGAGATACCTCACGTCTTTCGACTCACTAGCGTATCCCCCGAGCGCATGTCGGCGCCGCAATAAATACCCCACGGCTCGTCCCCCACTCTACCAGCGGCGGGCGTCATTCGGCTCGCAAGCCAGCCCTCAGCAGATAGCAGCGGTCTTCAATGGACTCGCACTCAGGCACGCCCAGTTGTCCCGCTTATTTTGGGGCTGGGATTTCCTGCCCGGCGCGCGCCGGCGAGGCGCCGCCGCATTCCACCCCCATCCCCCATCCGGCTTAAGGCCGGGCTTTCCAGCGAAACGGCACGTGCGCCACCTCGCGACGCTACAATATCAATATTTTTAATTTTGTGGGTTGCCTCCCTCTTTCATTGGATGCGTCAATTTGTTTCGCAACTTTCTTGGAGGCGCATTTGACGTAATGCGAAGCAGGAATTTCGCCCACTCGTCCGCCTTTAATCTCCTTCCGAGCGTCTTGCTTTGGGGTTCCCCGGTACAAGACCTCCACTCGTGTGTCCTCTACTCGCAGTATTGACATACGTGACGGCGGAAGCACGTCTGGCACGACTGTGCCCAGTGGATTAAAAAAATATTTACGTTGTGCAACTATGAATGTCAATGACATTTCTCAATTGCTATTCTGTTTTTTACTTTCCCGTATACGTACGTATACACGGAGTGATATACGTAGTATAGGGAAAGTTATGTAATGCTGCGCGAAAAAATGGTCAATTTTCGGCGGAAAAAAATTAATTGCCGGGCCGTGAAAACGAATAAGTGGATAAAACCAGTTGCTAAATTAAGAAAAAAAACTCCTCTATCTTGTGGTGTTGCCAGAATCCATGATTTGTTGCTTCTTTATACTTAAAAATCGATTGACGGCATTCCGTCCGTCTGTCCGTCTGTCCGTCTGTGGTCAACGCTAGCGCCTAAACCGTTCGGTCGATTTTATTCAAAATTGATATTCCCCAGTCGATCTGATTCTAGTCGAAGCTTTGTGATTTTGAAAAAGATTCTTTAAAATTTGGGGGTACTTTATATGAAGCCCCCCGGGGATTTTCAACATTTTCTCAAAAACGGCTCCAAATTTTTTCTTTAAATTTCTTGTATGAATAGAGGAAAATACACTTTTTAACATGGCACAGGTCCGATTTTCACGTACAGCTCTGAATTTTCGAAAATTGTGAAAGTTTGAATTTTTTTCGGCGTCTTTCTCCAACTACAAAATTAAAGTTAGAGATTTCTTCTTCAAATAAAATTTGTTCTGCATAATGAGTTCTTTCATCGAGGTCATGTAAATGTTTCTCAAAATTTCAGTAGTTTCCGTGCAATATTGCGTGCAATATGTGCAATTTTAAAAAATTACAAAACAAAATTTTCTCAAAAACGGCTCCAAATTTTTTCTTTAAACTTTTGGTAGGGATAGTGGTAAATGTACTCTATCAATGACATAAAGCCATTTTGGTCTATCGGTTGGTTTTTTCAAAAATTACAAAAATGTAAATTTTTTTACTTGTCTCTCACGTCGTTAATATTTACAGTATCGGCGATTTTTTAACATTTTTATATTTACGAGTATATATGCTTTAAATAATGTCAAGTAAAGTTTCTCGAAAACACTACCGTTTTCTGTGAAAAGTAGCTCAAATTTCGCCATTTTCAAAAATGCTCAAACGTCATTTTCTCGTATATGGCTGCAATTTTTTTCTTGAAACTTTTGTAACGGATAGTGCTAATTACACTCATTAGTATAGCGTGAAGTTTATTTTGAGTTTTTTTTGTTTTTTTCAAAAATTATATAAATGTAAATTTTTTGAAAGATCTCTCATATCTTTAATATGCACATTCTCCGCAATTTGTAAAGATGATTATATTTGTGAGTGTAAGTGCTTCAAATAACTTCAAATAAAGTATTTTGAAAACTCAAAACTTTTGTGTGAAAATGAGCTTCAAATTTCGCATTTTTAGTAGTGCTAAAACACCATTTTCTCTTAAACGGCACATAATTTTTAAAAGAAAATTGCCATTTACGGCTAGGTTTTTGTTTTCTTTAATATTCTAAAATTAATGTTTCTGTTCTACCAATAGGAAACCGAAAAATTAAGAAAATGACAAAAAAATGTACTTTTGGCGATGATAGATGGTAGCTGGCAAGAAAGAGTATGTGGCAATTCCGAATAGCTAGCGAAGACCCAGGAAAATAGAAAACTAATACGGGAAAGTCTGTGCCATTCTGTTTCTGTTTTTTGACAAATAAATAAATAAAATAAATACGGTCATGCTTAATTTTTTCAAAATACGCGTAGTTTTTCTTTAATTTTGTGACAAACGTAATAGGCCGCTGTAAATTTACTGCGCTTCGGACAGCTGGATGCGTCGTAAATTAGAATGTGCAATTTTGTATATTATTTCTTTCTTCGTTTCTTACATTCGAACTTTGTTATAGACTTACACATTAATATTTTAGAAATTGTTTATTTTGAAATATTTGAAATAAGTAAAAAGAATTAATAGCTCTCAGAATAGCGACAATGCAGGATCTGCAACAATGGAATTCACTTTGCGCTCGCGAATATCTGTGAATTAGTGTCATTGTTGTGACCTAATGGAGCTGTATGAAAAGGAGTTGTAATTGTCTAATTTATGTTGATATTTGCAGGCAAATATTTAGTTTTGCACCAAATGCTGTACCATTTGTAGTGAGTAGAGAATTTGTTGCATGGTTTTAAAATACTCTTCCCTAATCATGGCCCAATGGAAGGCATTTCTATATTTCCAGGGTATCAGGCTTCTTTTTCCAATACAGGGTTACAAAACTTTTGCATTCTATTTTTGTGAAGTTGTAGAATTCACATAGTTCTGACAACACTGCAATGGAAATAGTGAGTTCCAAGCGAAGATGTTAGTAGCGCATAAAGTGCAATGTTACAGTGCTACTTAGCTGTTTCCTCTAATACGGGAAAGTATGTGCTGTTGTAGCACCACTAGTTTCAGAAGACATAACATTATATTGTAGATGTAATACTCTTCCAGAGTTCCTCAACTTCCAGAAGTACGGCACCACACGTACTCTTAACGTTTACCGCAACTAGTGGTGCAACAACAAATGTCACATACATTCTTGAGTTTATAATGTTTTCATAATTAGTGATAGTAAATTTTAGTGCAGTGATTAATTCTACTTGTGCTCAAAGTTTTCACAGTGCTCAAATCCAAAGCTCCCTAGCGCAGAGGTATATAAGCGCCCCATTTGATCCCCTTCTTAGGGCTCCGGGAATCGCGCGCCCCGCGCTCCACGGCGCCCCACGAGAACCAGGAAAGTTGCATAATCCCCGATGGTCCCTTCACTTTACTGATCAGAACTGTCGGTTCAATGCTAAGTGCGAGCACGAATTTCTATTCATGGAGAGAAATGGAGCAACAACATGTCTTGTATGTCAACAGATGGTGTCGGAGAAAAAGTAACTGCAAAAATTAAAATAAACATTTAAAAAAGTATGGTCAAGTGTATTACAACCATATAGTTCTTAACTAATTTTATGAAGAGAGTATTATTATTAACAATGAAAAATAATTAAATTTTCTGCTCTTGTAATTTATATTACAAATATTTTCAAAATCAGTTGCAATAGTAAAGAGTGACCGTGAAATGTGTGGAATTTGTCCAGCAATTTCATCTGAAATAGTAGTACTGAAACAATCATCAATTTTAAAATGTCCTGCCCTTGCACACAAACTGCTTATATAAAAATTATTGGGCGATTGTTTCGACGTAACCCGTTCCGAATTTATGTTAAATATGGGCGCCAGGAAAAAGTTACGTTTATTATTACTGAAATTAACGCTTCAACTGCTATCTAAAATAGAATAAATATCCGGCTAGCTGGGCCGATGGGTTTCGTAAGAAATAATCGCTATTACCTACTGATAGCCGATTATTCGATCTGCCATCTGTACAGAGTGGCGAGGAATCTGAAAAATTATGTTTAGCTACTTATTAACTGGAATTGGCCAAATGAAAATCATTTTTTCTATTTTAAAAGAAACTTAACAGTTTATTCAATTTGCCAGGCAAAAATTATTACTTAAAAAATAATAACAATACAGAATGTTCATTTGGTCATGACCTTTCCGAACCTCGTACTGCAGTACCCGTCTTCGCGCGCGCTTGTTCGATGACACCCGCAGAGCCAGTTTCTCTTCATCCGATGAATTCCAAGTCCAAATACCAGCTTCTTTTCTTCTGCTCTTCACAACTGCCGTCGAGTCACCAACCCTTACCGCCTCAAATATCTGACCGTTCTAATTCAATTTACTGCGAAAGTTCCCAGTTCTTCCCGACTACGTGACGCAAAATATTAAAAGTTCAACAAACTATTGCTTATTAACAAATATTCCGAGTCCTGTTGCAAACGAATTCATATGAGTTCAAAGTTTAAGTTCCATTCGTCGCACCCAAGAATTCTCAAAGTCTTACAAGTTCTAATTTCCACACATCACAAAAATTCAGAGTCCGAGAACTATTCACTCTAAAGAGAAATTTACAAGTCCCAATCTCATAACATTAATTATCCGCGAGCGACCCGCACAGCACCACGGCATATGTCCGAATGTAAAAAAATCTTTCTCTTCAGCCCTTCAAAACTCGGCCTATCTCCTCTACTCTTTTTTACCAGCAAAAAAAAACGACGCACTTCCGTGATGAATAGACTGTCACTCTCCCCCTGGCCAATCCCTCAATTGATTACCAAATCGACTAGCTACGCCCTAGACTGTCATTGCTTTTTCAACCAATCCCTTCACCGCTTACACTATCAGGTAGCCGCACCCCTAAAGGTTCAAGGCCCGAATGAAGTTTATTGACCTTGACAACCACTCGACTGCCGTTGCTAGGGCGCCATATTCCTATTTGTTTACCCTTGTAATTCACCCCATTTACGACAAATATTAGTGCATAAAAATATGTGACATGTTGGTATGTCACAGTACACAAAATGAAACCACCTCTCTCCAGAAACTACAGCCATTATTTCAAATCTTTAGTTGGCAAATTCAACATAATTCAACGAATAATTCAGAATAATTCTTAAGAGCCGCAGGGCTTTTCCCCCACCGAAGGATCGGGCAGCGGTCATTTGCCGCAGAAGTGAAAGAGTTTCACTAGAACGGTGGGGCGTGAAAGGGCTGCCATGGCCGAAATGGGGCGCGTTGCTGGGGCCCTTGTGCAAACCTGCCCTAGGGAGGAACTCCGTCACAGATGTCTCTGCAGTACATCAGCATCAACTCTTCCACGAGTCAACCGTCAACAGCGTTTCACATTCAAGCACAAAGGTCAGACACGAGAAAACGCAGACTCAGCAACCTTCAGGTAACCGATGCCAAAGTAAGGTTAATTCTCTCCCAGGCGTAATGAGGGTACCAACCAAGAACAGATTTGCCCCGCTCGGGCATCAGGCGGACGATGACCGCGAGCAAAATCCCTATATTTCGACTGACCCTAAAGCGCCTATGGACAAAAATCCACCTCCAATATTAATTCACGAAATCTCAAACTATAAAGAACTTGTTAGTAAATTAACTTCGGAGATTGGCGATAACTTTACCATCCAAATAAAACGGAAATCACTTAAAGCAATTCTTAACTCAATAGACGATTTCAGAAAAATTATTTAATTTCTCGAAGCAGAATAAGTGCCAATATCACACATTCAAAGAGCCATCAGTTAATACCTGGGTAATTTGTGGAATGCCAATCGACTACGAAGGTCAATTGCTGAAGAACTTACCAAGGGTAATATTCAGAACGTCAAAGTAACTCGCCTCTTAAGATTTAATAAATCTTCCATGTCATTATGTGCAGTTTTACTGACTGACAGATCAATCTTTGAAAAACTAACATCATTAGACCTTTCAGTGCCACGGTAACAGTTAAACTCAGACGCCGTAATTCATTTATTCTGAGATGCAAAAGATATCAGGACTAAGGACACACAAGCAATTATTGCACTAAAACTCCAAAATGTGTAAAATGTGCTAACTCCCAAGAACCTGGTAAATGCAACTTAAACCCCCAACCTAATCCCACTTACGTAAATTGTAACCAAGCTCGCTTAGCGTCATCACGCTAATGTGAATATTTTCAAAAAAGACAAGAAGCTTTCATGAAAAGAAGCTTATCTATCTTTATTTACAGGAGGTTAACAATCCCCCCCTCTTCCTTTCCCCTACTTCCCGCTAGTGCCAACAATCTTCAGACTAGAATCCCTCCTCAACAATACCTTCCCCTTCCGCTTCCTCGAAACCTTCCCCCTCCTCCTCAACAATGTATTCCAAATTATTTACAACACCCATTAATTCTGCACTCTCTCTCTCTTTCTCTCTCACTCTCTCCCCTCCCCCAACAGCACCTCCCTACATCCTGATATAATCTCAGAAATAATAAACCAAGTAATCAAAGTACTCATTCCCATAATAAACCAAATCGAAGTAGTTTTTGCGTCACATCCATATTTAATCTCATATCAGCAATACTCAAAACAATCAACATTTCTCACAATAAATTAACTTCTCTCACCCTCTGGAATATAAACGGAATCATCGCAAAAACCAATTTCATAAAATATCTCGTAAATAATTATAATACAAATATTGTGTACATGACGGAAACGTTGAAAGATAAGATTAATGTCTCGGTTTATCAGACTTACAGACCTGACAGATCTTCTCGAACAGCGGCAGGAGGAGTAGCAATTTTCATTAAAAAACGGATTCGACACGATCCTCTGCAACTTTATATCACCCCCGGACTTGAAAATATAGCAATAGCGTCGCATCAGTCACACGGTACCCCAATCACATTAATCACAGTATATAAGCGTCCTAACATTCCCCTGAAACAAACTCACCTGAACAGTCTGTTTTCAAAACCGACTACTTCGACAGCCGTACGCGACTTGAAAGGCAAGCATACCGCGTGGGGATCCAGAAATTGCACCCCAAATAGAAAATCTTTACTTATATTATTTATAATATGTTATCAACAACAATTTAATTATCTCTGTTCCCCTGAACCTTCTCGTTATCCGTATTATCGCCGCATTCTTCCGGATATCCTAGATAGTGCAGTATGAAAAATTTCACGAAAGCGTTATTTCAATCTGTTCTAACAGAATCGAACTCGGACCATTGCCCGGTGCTTCTCTCCTATGATGCTAATCTCATAGAACCTAATCACCCCAACCCACATATACATAAGAATATCAACTGAAAATTATTCGGAGAGTTTCTTTCTACATCTACCCCTTTGCCACCCTTCTTTAAAAAACATAAAATTGACGCGGCTATTTCCTTCTTCGACAACACCAACGGCACTGCAATAAATGCGGCTACTCCTAATCACAATCAATAGAGCCACTCCCCACCAAATCACTTTCCCCCCAACATCCTGAATCTTTTTAGACAAAAGTGAAATAATTCAAGACGGCAATGGAGAACACTCCGGTTACCTCACTTAAAACCTCTTTAAATCAGGCAACTCATGAGATTCACGAAGAGTTAAGGTCCGTTCGCTCTAACTTTACTCAGCACGTAAACAAATGCACGTGGTCGTCACTTGTTCTCATTGGCTGACGGACACCACACGCCTCTTCAGGCCGTTGTGCCCTATAGGAGTTAGGTCCCTCTCAAAATTGATGTATTTCCTGACTCTACACAAGCAGTCGAAATAATTTTCTTCTTTGCCATGAACTAAAATCAGACGCCGAGCGTGACCTTAACTACCAACCTTTAGCTGCCAACGGACCTCTTTGAGATAACGTTCGTTCGCCAGGCCGTCGGCGCCGCTCCTGCCAAATTTTATCAGTAGTAGTTCCGTTCTCGAATGAAAAAGTTCTTTTTTTTAATTTATTGTCTTCCTGTTCAACATACATGTTTTTCAGGGTTGTGAATATACACTTTCATAACGTTTGGTAATTCTAACTGTGGGTGCCCTGAATGGGCACGTTAAATGTTTTTGGTTCAGTTCAATTATTTTAAAATATTCTTAAAAATGATACTACCAAAAAATATGAGAATGGTCGTTATTGATAGAGGTTATCTTTTGGATATCAATTTTATGGTGGTCTGAATCTGTCCTTTGGGAAGCGTGATTTTATGCGTAGGTTCGGTTCTGCAGTACGACCAAGGTTGAATATGGGGGTGCAGGGAGATGTGGAAAGTGTAGAATAGAAGTCTTCGGACAGTTTAGAGATATGCTCTTTTACTGTTGGAATTTGCAGTTCATGATGGATTTGCTGATTTGAGATGAACCATGGGGCTTTAATAATAATTCTTAGCGCTTTGTTTTGTATGGTTTGGAGAATTTTTACATTAGATTCGGCTGCATTTCCCCATATCGGGCAAGCGTACGTCATCGTTGGTCTAATTACCGATTTGTAAATTAGCATTCCGGTCTCGGTTTTAAGGGAGGACTTTTTGTTAATTAGTGCGTACAGTTGGGAAATTTTTGCTTGAGTTTTTATTGCTGTTGTGTGAATGTGCGTTTTCCAATTTAGTTTAGTGTCAAGTTGCATTCCTAGATACTTTGCTGCTGTATTATTTGGAACCCAAGGAATAAGTTCGTTGTGCATGGTTAACTGTGGAGGGGTGATGGGATGTCTTAGTGTGAAAATTTTTGCCTGCGTTTTGTTTGGATTTATTTTGATTCTCCAATTTTTTGCCCATGTGTTGAATATGTCGAGGTCATCTTGTAAGTTATTCCTCGCTGTCTTAATCTCCTCGTGCTTTGTAAAAATTACAGTGTCATCTGCGTAAAGCGCTATTTGTGAGTCAATTAGATGTGGAAAATCGGATACATATATGTTGAATAATACAGGGGATAATGTGGAACCTTGAGGCAATCCTGCTGAAATATGATGCAAGGGTGATATGACATTATTAATTTTAACTTGGAACCTTCTTTGATTTAAGAAACTTTGAAGAATTTGGTATAAATACTCGGGAGTACCTATTTGTCTTAATTTGTAGAGCAGGCCTTCATGCCATATTTTGTCGAAGGCTTTGGTTATATCTAGAAATAGTGCGATGGTGTGTTGTCTGGTGTGAAATCCTTGCGCTATGTATTCGGATAACCGTAGCATTTGATGTGTTGTGGAGTGGTTAGATCGAAATCCAAATTGTGTGTCTGGGATTACGTGTGTGTTAGTCAGAAATTTTATTAATCGGTTTAATATAAGTTTTTCCAATAGTTTTGACAATGTAGGGAGTAGGCTTATCGGTCTATAGTTCGCTGGTTCTTCAGGATTTTTCCCTGGTTTGCGGAAGGGCAGCACTGTTGCAATTTTCCAATCGTTGGGAAAGTAGCCTAGTCTGAGTGCTGCGTTAAATATTGCTGTAATACCAGCTATCAGGTTGTTATTTAATTCTTTTAGAACTTTATTTGAAATATTATCGTATCCTGCGGATTTTTTAGTTTTTGATTTTTTGATTTCAAGTTTAATTTCAGATGGAGATATATACTTTATATTAACTGGAACTGTAACTAGTGGTTTCTTATTAAATTCTTCTACTTGTTTATTAAAATGTTCGTTCTCGACTGGATTTGGGTTGAACGACTTTTCAAGGTATTTAGCTATAAGGGATGCTTTCTCAATATCGGAATTAGCCATTACTGAACCTAGTTTAATTTGAGGAAATTCTTGTTTTTGCCTTTTGATTTTCTGTATGGTGGACCACATATGCCTAGATGATGGGTGAATTTCTTTTAGAAAAGTCTGGAAACTTGCATATCTATGTTGGTCTAGTTTTGTTTTAACTAGTCTCGTCAGTTTGTTTAATTTTCTTTTTAAGTCTGGTCGTCGTGTCATTTGCCAGTAGCGTCTTAGATTGTGCTTACTTTTTATCAGGTTTAAAATTTTTAATGGAATTAATTGTTTGTTTATCGAATTTGATCTTTTGAAATATGTGGTAGAGTTCGTGAGAGCTTCTTGGATGTTGTCGACTAATCGTTTGACTTCATTATCTAGGTCATTAGTGGATTGAATGTTTAGAGGATGACAGTAGTTGATTTTTAGATTTTCCCTGAATTTAAACCAGTTAATTTTACCTTTTTGCTGTTTATAAAATGAAGAAAGATATAGAGGATGAAGTGATATAATTATTGGGTTGTGATCCGAGTCGAGTTCAGGAAGTACTTTTTGATACAACGGGAAATCAATGTTTTTGTTATGAGGATATCCAATATGTCTGGAATTATATTATTGTTGTACGGGTAGTGAGTGGGTTCTATTGGGGCCAGAATACATAAATTGAGGGTGGTAGCTAGATTTAGTAGATTTACTCCTTGAGGTGTTGTTGTGTTGCATCCCCAAGCTCTGTTTTTACTGTTAAGGTCACCTATTAATATTGTATAATTATTGTTCCCAAAAATGTCTGTGTATATTTTTCTAGGAAATAATTTATTAGGAGGTTTATATGCCGCTATTATGGTTGTATCTTTGTTATTTATTTTCGTGTTTATTGCTATAGTTTCTAGGTTGATGCTCGTAGGACTGTTAATTAACGTATGTTTTATATCTTTGTGCACTAGTATGGCTACTCCTCCAGCGGCCGTCGCTGACAGACGGTCATTGCGATAGGTAATAAAGCCTGGTACTGAAAACTTGATTTGTGGTAACAGATGCGTTTCTGAAATACAAGCTATTTTTATGTTGTGTTTCGCTATAAAGAATCGCAATTGAAAAAGTTCTAAAACGATGCTGTATTTTTGTTTGTTTAATGAAAGGTGTGTTTGCTCATTGCGTTGATTTTTGTTTCCACATCGAACACAATAAGTGAAGCAGTTCCCGGGATAATCCGGTTTGAAACATTCGCAGGAAAAATCCCTCGGAAGTGGTGAGAAGAAGGTTGTATTGATCTGTTTGAACAATTAGCGGCTAAAAATCCGTCATTGAGTTTCTGGCAGGTGGAAGAAATGACTGCTGAATTGCAGGTGTTGGTGTCAGAAGTGTTTGAAAGCTGTGTAATGAATTAAATCATTGGAAAGGTAACTTCTCCACGTAAGAAGAGTTGTAAGCAAAACAGGTGGAGGGCGAGTGCGATGAATTTTTTAATCTGCCATTCGTATTCATGTGCACACTTTTTCGTAGAAACGAATTTCCAACATAAAATAAAATTCTTGATGTGATTAATAAAGATTCGGGAATGCCAAATTTTTAAAAAAATGTCACTATGTTCGATTTAAATTCGTGCTTTGGGCGGGATTTCACTGCTATCTTGCAAGAACACAAGTAAATGTAAATTCTGTGATATTTAAGCAAAATATCTGCATATTTTGGCTGGAATTTTAGGCGTATTAAAGAAGTACTAGTGAAAATAATATGCTAAGACAGTTTTGGCTGTGACACGCGCCGGCATTTGAGTATAGTCGTGGCGCGAATGGCGTAGCCAATCACGAACTACAGAGCGGAGGGATACACTCAAAGTTTGTTTACATGCGGAGTGAAGTTACAGCGAAAGGACCTTAGTCGAGGTTCGCCTCTCCCCCGACCCTCTTCAATTTGATTACAGCTAGTATTTCAAGTACTACAGCCTGTTCCTTGATGTTATGTGCAAATGGCACCGCGATATTCTCTGCAAACCAAGATGTCAGTAGCAATCAACAATTTACCGTTAACACTTCCTCTGACTTCAATTCAGCAAAATGAAAAGCAAAAATTTTCGCACTTAAAAGAATAGCACGCCCTCCAACTATCACAATAAGAAATTCGCCAGTCCCTTGACTCCCATCTAACAAGCCCGTAAAATACTTACAAGCAGTCCAAGACACTCATCTCACACGGAAACCCAACATTACCCATCGGCTGTATGCTGTATATCCTCTAATAAACCGTAAATCGACGCTCCAAACTAACATAACCTTGCACATTTATAAAACCACAACCCATTTTTTACCACTGTCCTATTTATATGACAGGGCACTTGGCAATTTTGGCACCTCCTAATTTAGTTCATTTTTCATAAATTGTAGATGTATATTATTTTTAACAATTTTATGTGCTGACTAAATTATAACCAATTGATCATTTTTACCATACTTAATAAATAATTATTCCTGAATTTTCCATTTCTTCTTACCCAAGGTACACTTTCATAGAACTAAAAAAAAATGAAAAATCAACGCATTATATCATTCAAATGATGAATCAAGAATCAATTACTGTAGTTTTTCAAAACTGTTCCTACATTTATTTTCCAAATTTTATTTCATCTAAGAGAAATAAGGTGTACTATAAATATGACAGTCGTAAAAATCAGTATCAATGGTGGCGACAAACTTGAAAACATTTCTAATTTTTTGCCAGTTTTTTTTATTGAAAAAAGGAGAGTTATTATTGTCTGTACAAAACGTTCTGAGACCAGAGATAGGTCACTGTTCCTATTCGAGTTAATTCGCAGAAAGCCAGCAATATAAACGATGTGCTGAAACGAGTGACACAACAACCGTATACACGTTATGTTGGCACCACCACCACTACCACCGCCGCCGCCGTGACAACCACTAAAACCATTACCATTTGTTCTACAATAACATTTGTTTGTATCAAAACCACATACAAGTTAGATTTTCAATTATGGTGATGCCAATTCCCCACTGGCACCGCCACCATCGTAAGAAAATTTGGAATCATTCTAAATCGTTTGTACGGAGCTCTGGCACCAGAATTTTTGTTTGTACCAAAGAAATCAAGTAAGATACAGCCATTATAATGTGGCTGCCAACTTCACGTTGGCATCGCCACCACCGTAAAAAAATCGTAAACATCCTACATCGTTTGTAACAGATTGTTCCACAACACTTTTCGTTTGTATCAGAAAATAATTAAAATATAGCCATTGTAAAGTGGGGTTGGGAGCCTCATGCTCACGAAGTCTACAACGAGGAGACTCAACTCCGGTGGTGGGGGTATGTACGAAAAACGTCGGCAGCTACTTGAAAAATAATACAAAAAAACCGAGTCCCTTCGCCTTCAGCGACCTCACGTGGCAATTGAAAGAACTACGAAGGCTTTCAAAACAGCCAATGGCAGCAAAGCATCGTATACAAAATTTAATTCAAACATTTTTTTCTACAAAATTATTTACTACTTACTACTTCCTTTTGAACTTATTGTCTTCTGTTAAGCACATCCGCACACCGCCTGGTTGTAGACTTCGTGGGCGCCACTTGGACCAAACGAATTTTGACGATTGGTGGCCGAGAAAAGCCGAGATAAGTTCCTTCTTTCGCCGCGTTATGTCGCTGAAGGCGAAGGGACTCGGTTTTTTTTGTATTATTTTTCAAATAGCTGCCGACGTTTTTCGTACATACCCCCACCATGCCTCCAACACCGGAGTTGAGTCTCCTCATTGTAGACTTCGTGCTCATGCTAACCGTAACACCAGCCCCGGCACCACCCCGCCAAAAATTTGAATCATTCTAAATCGTTTGTGCCTTGTTTGTACTGGAAAGTTACATCAGAATGTTCGTTTGCACAAAAAAATTAATATCTACTTCAAGAAAATAAACAAATGAATATTAGACAGTAGTTTTTATGTAAAAACTATTTTTTAAGATATAAAAACTGAACATGCCTAATGATATCCTCTTTTCCCACTGTCCTATTTATAGGACAGCAAACATTTCTAATTTGTTAAAGCAAATGCATTTAACAGTTCATTAATTTTATCAAAAAAGCCTAGTTTTATGACACTGCTTTGAAAAATAACCGTTTTAACCTTATTGAAATTGATTTATTCGTACCATCGACACCTCCATTTTAACATTAGAAAAAAATTGGTAAAAGATGGGTTAAGATCATCACTAACATATGCCTGTCGTGTTTGGGAGAATGCTGCACAAACAAACCTAAAAGGAATTCAAGTATTTCAAAATACAATCGTACGAACATCGGTTAACGCTCCATGGTATTTATCCAATAAACAGCTTCACAGAGAATTGAACATATCACTCAGCACATTTCAACATTAACAAAATAATTCTTCAACAACCGACACCAGGTTCCCGGTGCCAGACTCTATAACTTAGGAAAATACAGTAATGGTTCGGTATTATCATCAAATTACGCCTTCCCAAAGACCTTTGTAACCATCATAAACACGTATCATAAGCTCACCTCCCCTCCTACTCACAATGTTCGAGATGGGACAATAGATGTCAGAGCCAAACATCTCATTCAAAATAGATCAAGAATTTCTTATTCAGTACTTGGTTTTGACGCACGTTCAAAGGGTGTAACCCTAAGGCACGTGGAGCTAAATAAAAGAATATACGGCTGGTACTTTCCTCCTATTGGACACAAGAAGTTCGCAGCAATAATTCTGTATTATTTACTGAAACCTTCCCAGATGTGCGTTCCTCGCGTCCGTGATATCGTGTTATCAATGTCAATATGTTACGCAAACTGTATCGAGGAATTGCAATATTGAACTGACATCGAACATGTATTTGCTTTGAGTATAGATTTGAAAATATTTTAATGATAAGACGTAAAGTTTACTTAATGATTAGATAGAAGAAACAACCACAGCTGGACTTCTAGGTCTACTTCCCTAATCACAAAATTTTCAAGATTCGATTCCCACTTTCTTAATCGTATCCTTTAGTAATGTTTACTTTTTCGTATTGAGAAATTTATGCAATGCTCGAAGAAAAGGTGCTGAATTTTTTAATTTAAGTTTTTATAGAAACACGCTTAGCGAGCCCCTGATAAGAAAAGGTATTTTCACTTACTCGTATATGTAGTAAAATAAAAATATTGCAATGCTGTAAAAATTATCATCGTAAACCTACAATATTGTATTGGATTGGAAGATATTTTTTACTTAATGAATTTGAACTCAAAAATTAAATTTTTAAATTAGGGCATGTACATTTTATGAAAATACGTTTTGCGTAATTTTTGCATTCTCGAAATTGCAAATTTGAATCTCCTGCGCTCCGTGTGCTCAAGAATTTCAGGGCGTTAGGGCGCAATACGACAATGCCATCGTAGCAACAAGCCAGTTTGAAATTCAGAGAAATCTCATTGTTGTGTTATGATTCTCAAGCGAGAAACATTAAACAGAGCTGTTGGGAACGCCGTATTCTGGTTCTGATTGTTAAATTTGTGATTATGCATTGTCTCTGAAGGAATTAATTTCGTAAACCTCTTCTATTGAGTTTCAGCTATAATATTTAATTGATAAAATGTAATAGATTGCTAACCTTATTTTTAACTAAGTCTAAGTGCATACGATGTAAGGTGGGTTGGGTGGAGGACTGCTTGGCGTGAGGGACCACAGTGGTTAATTTCGCACTATACGAAAATATCTCGCCTTCAGCTCAGAGATGGTTTTCCAGCCTTGGCCAAGAGGCATTTGATAGGACTCCTGCGGCAGAAGCCTGTACTGATCCTTATACCGGCATTGTGTATGGTATTTAATGGCCGGAAGGTTGATGGAGACGCTGACCCGTACACAATGTATCCAAAATCCAAATTAGGGCGGATGAGGATCCTATACAAACGCAAGAGACACGCACGGTCTGCCCCCAAGAACTACCAGTAAGGGTGCAAAGGAGATTTAAAGATGATACACATTGGCCCTTGTCGAACGTAAGCCCAAGGAAAGTTGCAGATTCAACAAAGGTAAAAGGCCAGGATGGTTATGGAAATGGTGAATCCTGCAGAAGTGCATGTAGTTGGTTTTTGAGGTGAATAACTTGCATCCTGTGTCATCGCTTCATTCCTGCAATTTGTTGAGCACAAGTTGTAATTCCTCCTAACTTGCATGCTCTTAGAGGAACAAAGAATGGCCAAGAAGAGCGATGCTTTCACTGGCTCTCGAATTATTGATGCTATACTATTGATAGTAAATGGCAAACATATTTACACTCAGAATTGATCCCCAAGGGACTCCGTTTTTCAAATGGTGCATGGGGGTTACCCTGTAACCAAGGCGAATGCGGAAGTATCTTGACGAAACAACGGATACTAAAAAAGTGGCAGCGGGCCCCCACGACTCCAGGAATGTAGGGTGCGAAGAATGCCGTTCCTCTAGGTGGTGACATATGCTTTCTCTATATTGAAGAAGATTGCTACCAGGTGTTGACATAGCTAGCACGAAAGTAGTGGAGATCTGTGAGGCAAGGGTGACAAGGTGGTCCAAAGCTGACCTGTTTTTCCTGAAACCACACTGAATGGGTGTATGTAGGTTTCTCTGTTCCAGGTGTCAGACCAAACGCGTGTTCACCATTAGGTCTATAATCTTGCAAACACAGCGTATGAGACAGATTGGGCGATTGCCTTCTTTGGGTTGGAGTTTTCTTCTTTGAAAACTGAAATGATAATCTCGTCGCCCCACGTCCCAGGAAAGGTACGCTCCATCCAAATCTCGTTGAATATACAGAGGAGGAAAACGCAGGATACGGAGATGGATGTTTCAATATTTTGTTGTGTATCTGGTCTGCCCCTGGAGCAGAAACTTCCCCCGGGCGACGGCTGCGAAAAATTCATCCATGGAGAGAGGTACGTTGTAATCTTCCTCCAGGCGACTTGAAAATTCCAATCTGCCTCTCTCCATTCTTCTCTTCGTTTTCAAGAAGCTAGGGGAGTAGGGTAAAGAACTGGAGATTTCTCATAGTAACAGCGTCAATTCCTCAACTATGTCTTCTGGAGAAATGAGTAGATTTACATTTTTCAGAAGTCCTGGGACAGACGGAGAAAGTCTTCCTCCGATCTGTCGGGCCATTCGCCGTATTATTTTACGTGGTTTACGACAAGAAAGAGAAGGCCCTCCAGGAATCGGTCTTACTATCTCGTGTTACTAATCTAGCTCTGACCCGCGGTTTTTATAATCAGCTTTGCGGTGATGGGGAACCTATTGAGCTTCGCCAGTGCCCGTTTTCGATCACGCACCGCGATGGCACTCCAGCAAGGCACAGAGACGTGACGAGGCCAGCCCCCAGATATCGTAATTGCATTGGTGGCTACTCGAAGAAGGGCGTTGGCGAATTGGGCTACCAAGGCATCGATATCATTTGAACATTTGTATGATTGCATCCCTATGTCCAATTTCTGAATTCAACCCGGGCAGCTCGATGGATGAGCCAGCGAGATGGGTGGGTAAGGTCTGAACTAGGGATATCAAAGTGAACCAGAGTAGGGAAACGGTCATTCGCATGTAGGTCATTGAGAACAGCCCACTGTAAGACGCTAGATAGAGATGGACTGCAGGACGCCAGATAGATTAACAAGAAAGAATTTGAAGCCACAGGAAAGTTAGTATAATTACCAGAATTCTGAGGAATTAAGTTCGGCTGATCAATAATTATTTTCGAGAATAGTACCTCTCGGGCAGGAAGTTTTTTTCTGTGATGCAGTTTGTGGAGGTGGAATATATATATATATATATATATATATATATATATATATATATATATTGAGACGAGTTGTTGATTAACTCTCACAAAATTTATAAATACAAAAGAGGGGGCAGGAATTCTTTTTCGGGAATGGGCTCCGGATCCAATCATCTACACAACGGAGACTAGGGGTAACGAGAACTTTTCTTTATTACAAGAAAAAACAAAACCATTGCTATACCAAGTCAGTTGCTTTTGGCGCTCACAGGAGCATTTACTCTGTTTTTCCCGTGTTTTGTCTGATCCCTTTTTACAATTTTACTGTCACCTTATGGCTTTACTCCTTTACACTAGTTTTAATACTTAAGGGGGGGCTCAAATCAAGATCACTGTTTTCTCTTGGTCAATCACTACTCTCCCAATCTTCCGACCGCTTTTACTCACGAAAACCCCGTTGACTTGCGCCGTTTCAATATTCGCCCGTCCGCCGTCGGGCCGGCACCTCGCGCCGCAGGAAGCCAGCGCGGGGAGGGGAGCCCCGCAATGCCGCGCCGGCTACTTGTTCGATGCGTTATTTCCTGACGGGCCTGGCCGCGCCACCTCGCCCTTCGGGTAATTCCGTTTCCTTCGGAGGTGCTCGGAAGGGCGGCAGAGGAGCGCCGCCGTCGCCGCTTCTCACCCCACTCGTAGCCGCAGGGGTCTGCTTTGAAACGTAACCCAACGTTTTGATTGTATCAGAGCGTTGTCCTCCCCAGCTGCTATTCTCTCGTTCTTTTACGACACAGTTCTCAACCTTTATGGTAATGGTCATCAACTGTTCACCTTAATGGTGCTTGATAATGTTTAAAACTGGCATACAATGCTCCCTCCCTCTATACGGCAGTGTCCGCCCCACGTGTTAATCATCCACCACGTTTCACCGTCTGTAACACTTTACTACTCTCTTGCACTCTCTTTGTCTCGCTTCACTTTTCCGCTAATGCGTTCACTTTGGTCCCACACTTTCTCCGTCACAACTCCACTCTGGTTCCACTCTGTCCGCCACTATTCGCTTTTCCTTCCACACGATACCTTACGTCCACTCTCTTTCTCCGCCATTGCTCTACTGGTCTCGTGCTCGATTCGTGGCTCCTGGTTCTTCACGTTGAACCGGCTCTGCCCCCCCCGACTCCGCCGGCGGGCTGGCCTCTGCCGCGCAGTTCAAACGTACAAAATTGGTTCGAAACGCATTGTTATCGTCTTAGTGATAACAATTCGTTTCAATATATATATATATATATATATATACATATATATATATATATCAGTGGCGTCTCCTGGCTAGTAGACGTGGGGATGCGACCATGATATTACAGGTTGAACGCATAATTCCAGATATTTAAAGTCTGCGTCATTCGACTTTACTCTGAAGTGCTTTAGAAGTTCATCTTGCAAATTAGATACCTTCTGAAAATCATAATTTTCAGAAGGTATCTAAATCTCAATCTTCCTTGAAAATCATAATTTTCTCATTGCATGCACTTACGTACATAAACAGAACAATAAAACTAAAAAAAATACCCACAAAAAAGTACATACCTAATTCTTGAACTCCAGATCTATTCACGTTGTCTTGGCTGTCCATCACTATTTACCGTACGTTTTTCGGAAAAGGAGAAAGAACTAAACGGAATTTTTTCGAATCCTGTCTATAAGACAATGAAACGTTTCACTACTGTTCCCTGCCACAAATAACTCATCCAATACCACAAATGAACTGGATGAGCTCGCGGGGTCGCGTCCTTTCACACACATACACATAAGTTTTATTCTTTCGCGTTACAATTTCGAATTCACTATTTTTTTAATGCATCGCCAATTAGGCAAAATAGTATATTTAACGCACATTAAGTAGGAAACAGCATTTACACCAGAACGCAGGACCAGATGAACGAAATAACATCGCACGAGTTCACGGATTGTCTCTGTCACACAATTTTCTTACATGAAGGGAGTGATATTGTTTTGTCAGGCCTGCTAACACACATCGAGTTACCCAGCTGTACTGAATCAGGTTGAAATATGCCTTAGAATAGTTGGCAGACTTGCTTGAGTTGTGAAGAAAGACAGTCCAGCCGTCTGCCCACCGCTCCCGGGCCCAATCGTGGCATGTGACTTTTGGGATTCCCAGGCGTGCTGCCGAAATATGATTGCCTCAGAGGAGGGGGTATGGAAGGTTATTGGGAGGGGATACACAAAAGACAATGAGAAGCCTTTGATGTGATAAGCTACGTCACATCTCCGGCAGTCGAAACCACGCAGCATGGCCGTGAGTTCAATGACCTCGCCAATGAAGTGAGGTCGTACAAGTGATGTTTCCCGGCCCATCACATCCAGCGAGGAGACTAACGCCGACTGGATCGCGCACGTAAATGGCGAGAGGTAATAGAGAAACAGAAGAAAATAAAATACTTTATTGAAAATATTTTTAAGTGATGGGAAACTAGGGGATGTAACTCATCACTCGCATACATTGAGCCTACGTCACTGATATGTGTGTATGTATGTATGTATATATATGTATATATATATGTATATATATGTATATATGTATATATATATATATATATTATATATATATAGAGAGAGAGAGAGAGAGAGAGAGAGAGAGAGAGGGCATAATTTCAGGTACATATTCCCCATATGTAGACAATCAAAATAGTTCATTACAACATGTGTCCGGAAATGCTTCATTTCCGAATTACGGCCTTCAGAACACTGAAATGCACTGGAACTCTTTTCCTTCCGCAGGTCGTTGTCGTGAAAGAAGGCATTAACAGGAAAATCTGACAGTTCATTCCTAGGCGAAGGTTACATTCTGTGTTGTGTTTGGCGTTCGACTGTGCGTCATGCACTTTTGTAACTCATCACCAGGTGCGGTTCTCTCTCAATATACAGGCCGGTGATAGATTAGTTGGACCCCATCTACTTGTAAACAGACTTACGGCGCAGGCGTACACAAATTTCCTCGAAAATACCGTACGTCATGTTTATGAAGACACTCCATTGATCAGTCGTTAACACGCTCACTTCTTGCATGATGACGCTCATACACACTTCAGTCGTACGGCTCGAGGGCATTTTGATCGAAAGTTTCCTGATCTATGGATAGATAGAGGTGGCCCAATTGCTTGGCCTCTAAGCTCACAAGATCTGAGCCCTCTCGATTTCTATTTGTGGGGCCATTTAAAATCATTGGTGTATTCGTTTCCGGTGCCTGACTGGAATACTTTCGGAATCGAATTGTAGGATCTTGCGAGGACATACGCACTACTCTCGGAATTCGGGATCGTGTTCGCAGGTCAATGAGAATCGATGTGAGGTCTATGACATCTTCTGTAATACCAACGACCTGCGGAAAGAAAAACATTCCGTGAATTTCAGCGTTGTGAAAGCCATAACTCGGTAATGAACTATTTCCGGACACATGTTGTAATAAACTCTTTTGATTATCTACATTATGGAGAATACATACCTGAAACTATGCCCCCCATTTTTGAAACACTTGTAAGTAAATTTATATGTATATTCAGACGGAGGTGTTCCTCGGAAAGCAATGAGTCGGGATAAATACCGCAACACCGTCATGAGTGCGAAGCCCGTTATCTTGGTCGAACCGATAGTTAGACCGGTAAACCGGAAGAGAGAGGGAAAGTTGCAGAAGAATGAGTTTCCTGCAAGCAGATTATAAACGGGTTATGACGGGAGATTATTTACTTCAATTCTTCTAAATGGGAACGGAAGCCGTTTATATTCCACAAGAGAGCCATGGTTGAAATTAGGTGGGTTTCTTCTTTTTCTTCTCACTCGTCTTCCGAAAAGTGCTTTGAGAAACATCTACCGGGTTTTTCGCCAAGTAACGGCGTTGGCCTCGGGAAAGGACACCTCGCTCTCTCGGATCTTTTGGATCTCTCTCTCTCTCCTTTAATAGGGTGTGGTACTTGGAGATTGCCGCATGGTCTCCTTCGCAGTTTACACAGTGCAATGTTGTAGCTCAGGGTTCTCCTCAGCGTTCTGACTTGACACACTTAACGCATACAGTGCTCATTGCCATGCAGCGCTGATGAATATGGCTGACCCTTCGGCATGTAAAGCAGTGTAATTGGTTTGGGACATACTGCCACACGCGAAGATTGTAAAATCCGCAGATGATCCTATCTGGGAGGGCTGGAGGTTGAAGGATCAGAGATGGAGTGGAAATCTCTCTCCCGGTCTCCTTCCTCTTGATCCTGAACTGCTCGGTTACACCTTCGCTCTTGGCACCTCACTCTCAGACGCAAAACCATCATGGTTGACCACTCCCTTACAGAGGTTAAGGATAGGGTAAGTGGTCACTTCCACTTGAAGGACGGCAATGTGCTTAGTTTTAATTACCTCCTCCGTCAGCTCATCGGTGCGCGCTTCAAAAAGAATGGAACCATTCCTTTGTCGCACGACTGCTTGGAGCTTTCCGAAAGACTTCGATTTCTCACGCAAGACAAACCGCGCTAACACTCTTGAATGTTTTGTCGTCTTTGGCGAACGACATAAGAAGAAACCGTGGTTCTTCGGTTTATACTCTTCTCTAAGAAAAAAGCTTTTCAAGTCGACCATTTTTCCACAACATCGCCTCTTCCTCGCAAAAGAGGGCAGGGGTGGTGGTTGAGTTTCCACAAGATGGATAGTAATTCATCTCCATGCTCCCCACCCACCATGGAGCCCAACTAGGGGAAATCATACTGGGGTACCAAGGTTGACACGGAGATATAGCTGGGGGATGCCACAGCGCTGCCCCGCCGTGGATCCGCTCGCTCACCCTGGATTTCAGTAAAAGACCTATTCCGAGCCTATTGATCGGGAGTGGGATAGCCCCCGATCGCCCGTCTAGATGAGTTCGAGGCCAAAGCAAGTGTATTGAAGCCTACAAAGAATGTTCTCCAAAATACGTAAACAACGTATCCCTAGGTGCAAAGCAGAACGTAACACAAGGGGAGTAGCTGGGAAACAAACAGACCCCTCAACCACTAGGACACACATTCCCTCCGACAAGGATCGCCATGTACAGCAAACACATGGTTGGACGTTCAGCATACAGGGACGGCCAGTGAAATAGAAGGGGAAGAAGAAAATACAGGATGTTATAAAACAACGAGAATCAATGATGGGGGAAGAAAGATGACTGGTGAGAGAAAGGAATAATTGAGAGTCCTCCCTGCATTCTCCCGTCGGGACGTGCCCCGACCCACCTCGACGGGGCATACCTCCAGATATTCGGATAATGGCTCTTAGATGTTACTTAGGCATTAGAGATGTATGTTATGAATGATAATACTTCCTTGGGTAATTCTTGTAATATGTTACCGGTTATGAGATCGGGTTATTGGTTTTTAGTAAAGTTTATGGGCCTTTTAATGGTTCCTTCTATTTCTCCTAAGTTGGACTTTTTTTAGGTGATAGAACTCATAATTTTTTTGTTACGAGTTTATTAATTTGAACAAATCTGTAATTCGTTCATTCGTTCGATCTGTTCGTTCCTCTCGAACTTGTTAAAACTTAGTCGCTTGTTCAAGTGATAGATAAAGTGTGAGTATTTCAGGTGTCACAATATCATAATATTACACATCCGTTACCGTTAAATTTTGTTTGCGAAAGTGTTACATGTCCTGAAATTCACAATCTTGACTCACGGCATGCACTAGCACTACATACGCGACTCTTTGGTCTCCGACGTGGTATCCACTACATCCGCACACACATTCTAATAATGAACTAGTCCGGATGTGCTTTTAAAAATAATGTCCTACGTAACCAATCGATGCAATCGGATTATATAAGAGATCCATAAGAATGCAGTCACAAAAATATCTATAAGAACAATTCGACGATTTTTTTCATTACCCGCGTAAATGAAATAAGCGTTATTCTAAACGTAGACTGGAGATGAGGACTGGAGACGGGGATCAATAAAAACCACAGTATTTTCTTCCAATATTTTTGTTTTAGAAACTGAGTGATGTATGCTGAATACTACAATTCTGCTCTATCACTGCTATCATTACTTACAGGACTCAACGAGAATCCTGTAACACCACTATGGACAGAGGTCCAACCCAACGCCGGCAAGGTTGCCTTAGGACATCACCTGATGCCGCTGTAGAACCCCTAGTCCTAACTTCGAGTCCCGACGGTGGCAGGACTTTGACACTAGCTTGTCAGCTAGGTCGGTTTCAGCTGTTGTGTGGAGAAGAATTCTAGAGGCCGGCTGCTCTGATCGGTAGTTTTCCGTGGTTTCTCCGATCAAATGCCAGAGCAGTACCCTCACATGCGATCTTTCCTTCCTCTTTCATGTACTATCCTCACCTCTTACTTACACAAACTTACATGCACTACACTACCACACTGTCGGGAGACTAGTCGGAAGCTTAGATCTTGCGCGTTTCGGGTGATAATCGCGCGATAATCGCGCGTTTCGGGTGCTTTGCAGGGGAGAGAGTGGGAATTGAAAACACTTCAAATTGAAATACTTCAGATTTCCGTTACGTAATTAATGGACGGCCCGTAATCATTCCAACACTCCGCATCAAGCCGGCCCTGACCGCCACCGCCGCCTCCGCACCAGCCGCCAGCGCTCGTGACCTGCCACCACGTTGTCACATGCGTGCGCCCATCGGCGCCGGCGGATGGTTCGCGCGTTATCAGCTGGCAGTGCGCAGCGGTGGGTGGCGGAGCGCGTCGAGGCGGCCGCGTGCCGGCACGCCGCCACCGCCCCCCTTCCGCCGCCGCGCGTATAAAAGAGCCGGCCGCCCCGGCCAGTTTGCCCTAGAGCCCCTAGATACAGAGTGGAGCGCATTCCATTGTTCCACCGATCACGCCATTTTATATCCAGCTGTCAGGAGAATTGGAACTGTTTGGTATTCCGTACGTTGAGAACTATGAATCTATCCCAAACCGATATTAATATTCTTGAAAATCTCCATAACGTCACAACTTGTTACAATTTTCCTTCAGCTTCTGAATACTACCTGCCGGGGCTGTCGGGTGAGAGGATATTAAATGGCGGCGTTTGCGCTACTCTTCGTATCTAGGGTTTCTAGTTTGCCCCCGCACCGCACGACCTCTCTGAGTAGTGCGACTCGGGGCAGCAGCAAGTGCATGGGAAGCAATCGCCGCTCCCTGGAACAGGAAACCGTGCGGAAACGCGCTTCGCCAGAGCGGGGACTCCTGAACTCCGAAAACGGCCGCTGGAGGTCGGTCGGCGCCGAGTAAGAATGATGTAAATGGCGGACAGTAAAAATATGTTAATAGGTACAGCGCAGTGCAGTGTTGTGAGCATGTGTGAGTGAATGCGTTTGCAAATATAGAATAAGTGTGAATGTGAGAGTGAACGAAAACAAAACAGAAATAGAAGAAATGTGAACAATCTCAAGAACTTCCAGAAAAATAACAGGTTGTGTTAACTAATAATTGCTCAAGGCGAGTGTTGTAAATTAGTTTTTATTAAGAATAAGTTTAAATTTAATCAGTTCGCTTAAGGTAGGTGGTTAATTGATAGCAAGGGTGGCAATAGGAACGAAACTAAGCCAAATTACGCATCTGTGACTGTTTCTTGTGCACAACTAAAGTACGTTGTGGAACAAATGTCCGAAGTGCGGCGAAGAAATGTACTGACTTGTAAACAACACTCTGGAACGAAACTTTATTGCAGCTAGGTATTTGGTTTCGTTTCAAGAACGAAACTATATCATCAGCTTAGTTTCTATCCAGGTGTTTTATTGAAGATTTAGTTTCGTTATAGTAACCTAGTAGGACGTCAAAGCTTAAGAGGCTGCAATAAATCAGTATCCCCAATACCAAATAAATTCCCCTCGGGAGACTGGAGAAGAGAAAACTGAAAAGACAGTGTGCGCCGCCGCCGCCGCCGAGTAGTGTGTAGACATGGGGTCCACGGACACACATCTCTTCTGGACATCATTCTACGTTAAAAACACAGGGCGAGTTGACGAGCAGTTGAGACTCGATTATGCAATCGGGAGTTGCAAATTCTAAAATTATGTCCTAACAAAGGTCCTGATAGCTGCGTCCCAGCTGATCAAACGTCAATCTGCTTTTCAATCGGAGTATACAGGATCTGTCCCAAAAGTAAGTTGAGTGACCTTGCGCCGCCGGAGCAAGCCACTAGCAAGGCGCGCCAAGTGACGTGAATGGTGGTGTGGGGTTTAGGGAAGCCAATGACAAACACGTCAGTTGTCTGCAGGCTCTTCCACAGTGCACATCGCTGCTAGTTTGAACCCTTGTTTTAGTGACGCGTCGGAATTTTAAGATGCCGCGTTTCAAGGACCAGCGTTACGCAATAAAATTTTATGTTGCGCTCAGGAAAACGGGCGCCGAGACCGTTGCCATGCTAAGGGAAGCTTATGGCGATAGCACCATGTCCAACAATATGGTTTACCGCTGGCACAAGATGTTTCGAGAGGGCAGAGAGGACGCTGAGGATGAAGATCGTTCTGGACGCCCGTCAACGTCACTTTCCAATCAAAATGTGAAGAAAGTGAGGGACATGCTGAACTCTAATCAACGCCTGAGTGTTAGAATGCTGGCAGATGAGTGTAATATCCCTAAAAGTACTGTGCATCGCATTGTTACCGAAGATTTGGGCATACGGAAGATCTGTGCGAAGATGGTCCCCAAGGTGCTTTCCGATGAACAGAAGGCTGCTCGTGCAACGATTTCGCGTGACCTCTTGGAGCAGTGTGAAAATGATCCGAATTTTTTGGATAATGTGATTACGGGTGATGAAACATGGGTTTTCGAGTATGACCCGGAGACCAAAAGACAAAGTGCTGAGTGGCACACGCCACCTTCCCCGCGCCCAAAAAAGGCGAGAATGAGCAAGTCCCGTGTAAAGGCCATGCTCATCGTTTTTTTCGACAAAAGAGGCATTGTCCACTCAGAGTTTGTGCCACAAGGACAAACAGTGAACAGTCATTTTTACTTGCAAGTCCTGAAAAGGGTCCAAAGCAGAGTGAAACGCGTCAGGAAGGAGTTCGCCAGCACTTGGCGTCTTCACCATGACAACGCGCTGTCGCACACCACCTTCATTATTAGAGAGTACTTAGCGAAACGCGGTGTGGCAACGTTGCCCCAGCCGCCGTTAAGCCCCGACTTGGCACCACTGGACTTCTTTTTGTTCCCGAGGATCAAGAAGGAACTCAAGGGTCACCATTTCGGGACTTTGGAAGCCGTCAAAGAAGCAACGACGAGGTGCTTGAAGGTCTCCGTCGATGCCTTCCAGGGTGCGTTCAGCGACTGGGAAAAACGCTGGCGCAGGTGTTCCGACGCGGAAGGAAGCTACTTTGAAGAATTTTAGTTACTTGTATTTTTATCTGCAAAAGATCTTTTTTCTTGGACTTATTCAACTTACTTTTGGGACAGACCCTGTAAGCAGTTAACGCCGCTCGAAAGGTCCTAGTACTGCAGGATGCTGCCATATACAATAAACGTTGTATGTCTAATGGCAAATTCTATCGGGAAACTAATTGCACGTAGTTTGGGTCATAAAACGTGCAAGGCTTGCGATCAAACCGTCACTAATGTGATTATTACCTAATTTATTATGTTTTAGTTCGTTATATAATGTAAGATGTTCTATTCTCATCTTCAAATCTTCCAAACTCATATTTTGTTTCCGTTTATTTCCCGAGATTTCAACGAAAATCTACAACATTTATTACAAAATGCAATTTCCATAAATCGCAGTATTAAAATAATTGAAATTTGTTTTGTCATAAATAAATAATAATTAATAAAAAATAAATAATGATTATATAAGTTGACGTAAATCATTATAAATGAATCCATAAATCATTATTGTATATATCAATGGAGGTTAATTATTAAGTAGATAAAGTTAATGTGCCCCTAAAAATACGTGTTTTATTTATTACTTTCAGTAATACATAGAAATCAGTGTCCGTTTAGGAATCTTGGAATATCTAGAAAGTATCATTTCATTACCATTCAGAAAATATTATCGGTTTTGACCTCGTTCTTTATGTACACAATCCTAAAAACAGAAATATGTTAATGAAGACAGGCACACTTGTGTTTATTATTTAAGTATTTTTTAAAATTTATTTATGAGTGTTTTGCTTTTACTCAAAGTTCTCTTAATGATATGACACAACTCCTATTTTCATTAAAACCTCCGGAATTTTGAAAACTGCACATATCTAATATTTTTGAAGCTATTAATTACAACCTATGATAACGAGCAGGAAATAAGGCATAGGGTAAATGGACTCACTGGCACCACTAGCAACAACGCTGCTTCAATCGATTGATTGATTAATGATTCCGGGCGCGTCAACGGCTATCTTTAGTCCCGTAAGCATAGAACATGTTTTGCTCGTGAGGTGGCGGGCGACCGGCACCGACCTACCGTCGGCAAGCGGGTTTTCCTCAAACAGGTATCTCCCACCACTCCCACCAGCGAGGCACCGCCCCAGTCGGACAAACTCCGGTCTCCCGACTTGCATAGAAGTACGTGAGAGTAAGACAAGAAAGAGAAAGGAAAGATGGCGAGCTGTGCGTGACCCGTTTGTTAGGGTTTTCGCTTGGTGTTGATCGGAGGAAAACTACCGATCAGAGCAACCGGGCGCTAGAATTCTCTTGCAGACAGAACTCGGCCTAAATAGTCTCTAAAATCCTGCTACCGTCACGACTCGAACCAGGGACCTCCTGGGCAGAGACACTACAGTGAATTCAGTTGATGATGCCTTAAGCCACCTCTCCGTTCGCTGCTTAGAGAGTTATAGACAGCGTATGAAAGCAACAAATGATGTGGATATGGTATCCATAGGCTCGCTTTGATTATTGATTTATTATTTTCTTTCCCGGCATGTCAACTACTATGGCCATTAGTTTCATACGAGAAGTGCATGATATATTCCGCTAGATTACCGAGCGCCTCCGAAAGGTGCCGCACTGCTCGTCGGCTTGAGAAGGTCCCTGCCTCCACCAACTGGGAACCGCTTCAGCCGGGTCAAGCTAGAACAGTAGCAGTAGCACTTTAGCTATACGTTGGTTTTTATTACTTGGCGCGTGGGGGCCTGTCTTCACAATGGAATATCTCACTGCATTTCGCGTCTTTCTCGGTCGTGCCGCTGGATCTCGCATGATCGCGACCGTATCGAGCAATGCTGGCAATCGTGCGAGATCTACCGGCACGACCGAGAAAGACGCGAAATGCCGTGAGATATTCTATCATGAAGACAGGCCCTCACACGCCAAGAAATAAAAACCCAAGTATAGGATAGAAAATCCGTCACGGTCGGGACTCGATCCCTTGGACCTCCCAATCAGAGAAGCTGCAGTGGCAAGAGCTGCTGCCCTGAGCCACCTCAGCCGGGCGTCGCCTCGCGATAAGGAGCAAGCCTTGAACACAAACTATTTCGAAAGCCCAGTTTGAGAAAACTGTTCCGTCAATCCACATAAAGAAAACCTCTCCCAACACCGTTCTACATTATCTGTGACGTTCCATTTTAATCGCATGGGACAGAATAGTACATTATGTACCTTATTTAACATTAAAAAAGAATCTAAAATTATCAGTTGAATTAAATATATTACTTTGGTTGATAGTGTCTACGTAGGAGCCAAAGATGTCAATTTTGAATTATATTTAAATATCTAAACACAAAAGTTTCACCAAACTCATTTTCTTGTATTCATACAATATTAGGTTTGGCAATTCTGCATGGAAGTAGTAAGGGTATAGTATTTTGGTTATCTAATATATAATATATGTGGTTATCTAAATTCTGAGATGAGTCATTTTTTACTATTTCAAGGAATCCCTATAATATGTAAAAATTTCGTTTTTACAACGTAAGTACAGCAAAGAATAACAAGCTAATCAAACTCCATGGTCCCAACTGGTCTCCCGGCTTGTGTAGTAGTGTAGTTCATGTAAGTGTTGGTAAGTAACAAAGGGGTGAGGTTAGGACGAGGAAGAGGAAGAAAAGATCGCGTCTGATCCGTGACTCATTTGTTAGGGTACTGCTCCGGCATTCGCCTGGTGTTGATCGGAGAAACCACGGAAAACTACCAAAAAGAGTAGCCGACCGCTAGAATTCTTCAGACAGCGACTGAATTCGACCGAGCTTTGTAGCAAATGTCGGAAAGTGAACTTACATTTTCAGTTCAGCTTCACGGCGTTCTCTCAACATCATATTCCATCAAATCAGGAGTTCCACAGGGCTCGGGATTCTCTCCAAATCTATTCACTATCTACATCGTCGTTGTGATGTACCCACCATACTATCTATATCCATCGTCACTTGCAAATGACACAGAAATGTACTCCACAATCCGAGGCATAGAAACAGCAATAGAGGATCTTCACAATCATCTTATATCTACCGAATAGCTACTAATATCTACCGTATTTTCCGGTTGGGTACCCGCCACACCGACCCATCCACACTCATCAAAACCACAACGTGGATTTACGCGAAAGCCAGGGTCAAATACCTCGGAATATTATATGACAGATACCTCATATATCAGCAACAACAGACGACTCACAAATACAGCAGCATAGAGTAAATATCATACACAGAATTGCACTGGTCACTAGAAGAACACATTAATTATATCCCTTGCTTAAGAAATTATCCCTACTTCAATTACACTTTACATTTACATTTCATCCATTCATCTTTACCAATGATATGACCAATATTAAGCGATGCCTCTCCAGTTTGGGCCGCAACATTCAAAACCAATAATCTCAAAATTCAAACGTTCCAAAAAAAAAAGAATAATCACAAAAAAACTGGTTTATCCCAAACTCCAAGCTCCACCCAGAACTCCGTATCATCCCCATCACTGTACATTTCTCCCTTCTGAGGGAAAAATTTTATAACAAAATTTCTCGAATACCGTCAGCTACCCGCTTCAAACTCGGAATTTTTTTCCTAGCGGACAGCTCCCTCACCCTACCCTCGCATGCTCCCACAGGTGGCTGTGACTACTAGACCGCTTGCGAGAGAGTACTGCGCTAGTCAAATGGGATCAAAGTAAAATTATGATCCAATTTATTTTAAATAATATTCCACGAAAAATTACTACTAATAAAATAAATTAAAACTGACAATCATAATATATCAAATGTAATTTTAATGTACACAATTGAACGAAACATTTACATGAACGATTCTCAATGAGTAATGAAGTGTCAATACTTGGTTTGCAAACTTCTCTGTGATTGGTCAAGAACCTGTATCAAAATGAAAACTGTATCGAAATGAGTATCTTATGCAAATGGTTACAGCCATCAAATAACAACAATCTCCCGGACCTTCCAGTCGGAAGGGGTTACTCCTTCAATGGCTACCTGATACTAGCGCTAATCTACGTATTACCATCCGGGGCTGCTCAGAACACATGGGAATTAGCAGTGCAGAGCAGCAGGTGTAAGTGCGCTGTGTAGGAGATACGTGGAACGATAGCGCCCTTTGAGTTCGACGTTTGTGAAGAGGAGCATTTGGTTTGCAAAGAGATTATGCGATATTGCAATGAGCATTGGACCGAAGGGTCAATAGTTCGAAGTCGAGGTTGCGGAACTACGGCTTCAAGTAAACAAGAGAATGTAGTCAAGAACAAAGAAGTTAAGTAAACTAGTTAACCTTTTTAATATTGATAAGTTATTGTCAAATTTTAAAAAATTTAATTTACGTATATAATAATGTTTGTAAAACAAATTATGGATAAGTGTAAAACATTGCAAGACTCAGTAAGTCAAATGTGGATTAATATCATTTAAAAAAGAAAAATATTTCCAACCCTTTGGACCTGCTTATCCCAGAAAGTGGCTGGATACTTGCGCTCATTATATTTTGAATCAGAAAAATTAGAAATTGTCAAATTGTGCCAAGAAACCTCATTTGATTAGGAATCTTTTGACATCTTTACCATATTCACTGTTACACCATTATTGAATTTAGTCTTTCGCCGCACACAGCAAAAATTCTGAAAGAGATCCCAGGGGTACTACAAATTCAATGCCGTCTTAATACTGTTCCACCCTATACGACAATATAGAGAGGACAAGTATTGAAATCACATTAACAATACGATCTCGAATTTTTGGAAGTAAAATTCGCGTTTAAAATTCTTAGGAAAATGGGAGCAATTTTTACTTTTTTTGAATAGAATAAAGTGCATTTAAAAATATGACATACTATTTTTGGCCTTTCATTGAAGCCTCTTAAATTTTGAAAATTGCAAATTAAACTTTATTTTTGAATCAGTCCTACACCGCCAGATATTTCTTTCTCAATGCAATTAATTTCTCAATTTCAGAACTTTAAATCATTTTTTATTCATTTTTTCTAAATACAAGTAGTTGTTACATCCAACAATTGTAAAACGTGAAGTAGCAGAGCGACAGTACTCTGACGATGCGGCAAAAATCATCGATTTTTCGAAAAAAAGAAAAGAAAAAACAACAACAAAATTTGTGGGGCCCCGATACCGAAAATGTGGATATATAGTGAAACTAGTGCTAAGCGACCACTGTTGTTTCCGTGAAAAACTGGTCTTTTCAGAGGGGAAGAGACTTAATAGGAGATTCTTTTACTTTCGTTATTGCTTGCGCAGTACAGAAAAAGTATTGTAGTGCTTCGGGAAAAAACTGCGAATTTTCGACAGAAAAAAATCTCTTTGCACGGCTCTGCCAACGAAAAAGTGAATAAATCTTCTTCTCTAATAACTCTTTTTCATACGTAACATAGCATTCTAAGTACATACAATTCTTCACTCATTCTAATATTTTGTCAGTTATAATTTTCGTTCTACCTGGGAATTTGCCTTTAAAAAAAGTTTTTTTCGTTGGTCGAAATTTTAAAATTGTGTATTTTTGCAATATTATTTAAAATATGCACCGCGTGTTGTAGTTTGTCTTCACGATCTTGCAAGATAACTTGGTCGTCAGCATAGTATAAATAATCAAAGTAAAATAAATAGTTTAAGTAAACATAAGTTAAAATAAACATTTTTTCCTGGATGAATCCCTTTATCTACCTGTCCCTTCCGTACTCTGAACACGTCGTCCATAGAGATATTAAAATTGTTGGCGAGAGGCTGCAACCTTGGCTCACTCCATTTGTGGGAATCTCCTTCGTTAACTTACCATTTATATTTAAGCACACTATGGTTCCCGTGTACAGTCATTTAATATCACATATTAGGCGATTTGGGTATCCCCCTCTTTTTAAGGATTCTCCAAAGTAATATTCTGTTCACATTATCAAAAACCTTCTTTATATCTATGAATGCCAAGTGTTTCGCAGTTGAAGTCCCGTCTTTCTTCAATTATTATTTTTATTGTGATTAGGGCATCTGTACAAGCTCGCCCTCTTCTAAAACCAACTTGCTCTTCAGATATTAGTGAGTCTGCTATGGCTTTCAAACGTTTGTTTAATATTCTAGCATACAAATTACACGCAGTAACTAAGAGGCTTATTCCTCGGTAATTATTGGTTTCGGAGCGATTTCCATCCTTAATCAGTGATATTATTTTTGCTTGTAGCCATTCTTGAGGAACTTTTTCCAACACATATTATAAACACGTAAAAGGCGCAAATGGGATACATTTCTAGCATATTTGAAAAGTTCAGTATTTATGTTGTTCAACCCCGGTGCTTTCCGGTTTTTCATGGCTTTTTGGCTTTTATGGCTTTTTGCAACTCTTCTAAAGTTAGGCTATCTTTTTCTGTAGGCTCTTCTTTGTTACTAGTTTCTTGCACATTTTCCTCAGCTTACAGCTTTTTGTAATGTTCTGCACAAACACGTTTGTCTATTGCGGCAATATGGATGTTGTCCTTCTCCTCTCTGTTGAAGGTCTTCATTATTTCATATGCTAGAGACTGCCAACCATGTACGTCATGTTCAATGTTTACTATAAACCTATCCCATGAATATTGATGTGCAGTTCTGATAATGGATTTTGCTGCATTTCTAGCCCTCTAGTATTCTTATAAGTTTCTTGATGTTGGAGTTCCGGGATACGTTCTGTATTTTTCCTGTTTGAAGTGCACTGTTTTCTGTATTTCATCAGACTATTTCCGAAGTATTTTCTTTCTTCTAAATCTGTTTTTGACCATTCTGCTTCCGTTACTCCCTGTTTCAAGAAAGTTTTTGTGTTTGTCCAATCCATTTCTACATTATCACTTGTGGCAATATTCTGAAGTTGAATATTAATTCTATTTTGATACAACTGTTTTACACTTTCAATTTCTAAAAGCTACACTTCAAAAACCTCTTCATTCCTTCTTGGCTCTTCTGTTTTCTTTTATCTAGCGTTATCCCATAGTCTTATGAGTGAAACTACCAGGTAATGGTTAGATCCTACATCCCTTCCTCTCTTTACTGTTATATCTACAATTTGACCAACTATCCTTTTGTTAGCAATTACGTAGTCTACGGGTCTACATCCTCTTGTCATCCACGTAAATTTCCTAATGTCTCTCTTTTTAAAAAAGGTGTTTGTTATTCGGAGTTCATTAAATGTTGAAATTCTCTTGAAATTTTTCCATTTCGGTTTACAACATTCTTTCCGCACTTGCCACATTTGGAATTTCCTTATTTCCGACTCTTAAATTCATATATTCAAGAAGAAGTGCTTCATATTTCTTATTAAATTGATCTAATATTTTCATAATTAAATTTGTTCAGAGAATTGTCATCCCGACCGGGATTCGAACCCGGGTCTCCTGGTATAAGCCCAGTTTCTCTAGCGACTAAGCTACAAAGACAACCAATTCCTTCAGTAGGTTCTTAGGTCTGATGTATTGCCTGTTGATATACAGAGTTATCATCACCGTGTCACCTTTTGGATCCGGGTTCGAATCCCGAACGGGGTGACAATTCTTTGAAGAAATTTAATTATTAAAATACATTTTTTACTCAGTAACAAGGTCATAACTTGGTATTATTTACGTCTGCGGAACATATTTCCAAGCATTAACGCATCGAAAAGGTGACAAGGTGATTACAACTACTTCTAATATTTTCTGTAGTGTATCGTAGAACTCTTCGGTATCAGTATTCTTGCTTTCTTCTCGTGCATATGCACCTATTACAACAAGATGTCCTCTATCATGTTTAAATTTTAATGTAATTATTCTTTCATTTACATATGTGCATTCTTTAATTCTCTTTTCCCACTTTTTATCTACATAAATAGTGTGACGTACTGGACAAGAAGAACACAGATGACTGATTCTGTACAGTATTTACAATATATTTACAATAATGAAATAAAAGATTATGATACAAAATTGAATCCCTTTGGCAACCTTTCGATTCCCTTAGCCGCGAAACCCCGCGACCGTCCCTAGGCCTAGCCCAGTACCTCTGCTCGAGAGCATGAGAAAGCTACGCGAAGTGCGAGCTGTCGGACATAGAGTCCCCGTAACTAGAGAAGTTACATGGCCTGACGCCAAAATCGATCTTCCACCCGAAGATCGCGTGTAAGATAGCACGGAGATACCTCCCGTCTTTCGACACTCAAGCGTATCCCGCGAGGCGCTTGTCGGCGCCGCCTTAAATATCCCACGGCTCGCCCCCACTCTACAAGGGCTCGCCCCCACTCATACGGCTCGCTAGTCAGCCCTCTCCAGGGAGCAACCGTCATCACCTAGACTCGCGCCCGCGCGCGCCCTGTTGTCCAAGTTAATTTGGGGCCGGGATTTTCCAGCCCGGCGCGCGCCGGTGAGGCGCCGCCGCGTTCCACCCCCATCCCCCATCCGGCTTAAGACTGGGCTTTCCAAGCGACCCACCGAAACGGCACGCCGGAGCGTGCGCTACCTCGCGACGCTACAATAGCAATACCTTTTGCCGCTCTCTCAGTTTGCTCCACCCCACTATAAAACATGGCATAATTACCAATACACTTAGAACCTCTCTGCTTTTTCTTAGTTTCTGTTTGCTCTGTTGCTCTGATTATGTGTTTTTCTCTTCAAGAGATATTGCCAATTCCAATTCGTTATTTCCAATACCTCTTATATTCCGGGTGGCTGCTTTCAAATAATCCGTTTTCCAATTATGTTTTCCACTTTTCTTTGTCACAGTCGATGTATTCCGGTTTCCGAGGCCATTTATGTATTCACTGAAAGTAATTGTGATTTTTTTTACGGTGGGTGGGTTACTGGCCCTCTCCGCCCCAACCCCGAATCTGGAGGACCGCGATTTGTGTTGGGTTTACTCCCCTAGAGAGGTTGGCTACACCTTTCAGAGCCCTCTCCGCCCACAGTTTTCTGTGAGGGTTTCCTTCCCTCAGGCTTTGGGCTAATCCCTACCCGCAAGGGAGCGGGGGCAGCACTTGTTTACTGGCGGTGGCTGTTTGGAGAAATTCATAGGAAGAAATTTCGGAAACAAACATTTTTGGGAACGAATTTTTTTGCGGACCGTTTGATATTGAAAGTGATGCATTCTTTAAGGAAAATGTGAAAAACGAGTTAGTATGATGAAGGTATTATTACAAAATTACTTATAATATGATTCGCATTACAGCGCGTGACCTCCGTCGCAGCCACAATCACTGCCGCCACCTGCGTTTCGTATTTTCAACTACTAATAATTTTATTTACGGCTAATACATGCGTCGTATAGTTTTGGCGGTCATCATTTTATGTGAATGAGTGCAATGAGTAAACTGATCGTATTTCTGTGAGCCGTGTTCAAGTTATTGCTGATGGGCGAGTAGGATAGAAATTGCAACATTCTAATATTAAGACACAGATGCAAAGAATATGTAGTATATGTTGTTGTAGGAAACTGCTGATCCCCACAAGCCATAAGCGCAATATAAAATATTGTCTTGTAAAATTCAGCAGTAATCGGTATTTTGGCATTTTGAAGAACTGAGAATTATTGGAGGATGCAATTTTCCCGCTGAAAAGATGAGGAAAACTCTATGAGCAGTTGAAGCACGAAAATTCTCACGGAGTATCAAAGAGAACCCTCGGATAAGATAGTAAAAAGTTCCCCTCAACCACATGACATATGAGTAGTTACAGTATAATACGATGCTTCCCAGGTCTTTCAAACCAGGTTTCTGGGTTTCGTGTCTCATGGGGACCGACTTTTTTTGGGAACAAGTAAATTCTGACAGCCGAAATCTGTATAAAATTAAATTGATGGAAAATACAGAAATTATCTTTCACGTTAAAATTAAACGATAAAAATAAAATCTATGTTCACACTCTATGGTCTTTCAAAAGCCCTGGGAAGTGCATCGCGTAATTGCGATTAGTCCACATTTTGCGCAAAGTATTGATGAGACAACAGATCATTTGAAAACAAATATTTTGATTTTTGGGGATACTTTACAGCCTCAACAACATTCGCAAACTTTTCTAAAAAAATTGCTCCAAATTTTTTCCTTTACGTTTTTCTCCCAGAGAGAGCAAACGACATGTAAATAAATGGTGCATCTCGCTTGTTAGTACTCCTTGAATTTGAGAATTCCAACAGTTCAATTTTTTTCGGCGTCTTCCTAGAACTACAACATTAAAGAGCGATTTTTTTCTTAATTAACTCTGTTCATTAAAAACGCGATGTTTTAATGAATGTTAAAAATCTCTTCAAATTAATGTTCAATTGTTTTTGAAAAGTATGAGTAGTTTTGATGTAATTTTGTATCAAACAGACAATTTTGAAACAATGTGAACAACTACTTTCTCAAAAATAGCTCCAAATATTTTTTTTAAATGCTTACCTCATATGCAGCAAAGAACGGTAAAGATTGCGGCGCTGGTCAATTTCATTAGACCAGAAGATGGGGGCGCAAAAGCTCTTAAAACGTCGTTGAAGACTGGAAAAACATAGAAACAAGATTAAATTTGAATTATTATGGAATAAAATAATTGAAATAATGTCTGCTGTCTAATAATTTTAAAGGGATCTCTTTCTTAAGAAAAATATAATTATACGACAGTTCGATAAGGATAGGTTAAGGAGGTTTATTTATCTAACGCTGATAAAATGTTCAATAAAATGGTGCAACTATATTTAAGTCGAGAAGGAGACATAAGCCGATAATAGAGAGTATAAGCATAAGATGGACATGCATAATGGATAAGCATAAGATGGACTCTTAACGGGCATTTCACACCGGAGTCACGCAATGCATTTATAAGGCCATCTATTTATTGGTTTGCCTTCTGTTTTTGGATGTTTAATTTATATTGTTTGCTTAGTGTAATGTGCTGCAATTATTATTATACCAGTTGAGATTTATTTATGTTTGTTTCTTTTATAGAAGTAATAACCGTCACTGTTCGAGACTATCGAAATATTAGCAAATATACAGAGAAGGCGTTTCGTTTGAATTTGCTGGGACTTCAAGTGATGGCAGTAATTGCAATGGTGTAATATTACGTTACCGTTCTCAATAATGCGAGAAAGCACGTGCCGTTGTACCACCTGTAGTTTTGTTTTTAACTTGACAGCAACAGGAAATTTACAACATGATCAGAAACGGGCACTCGAGAGTTTCGCACTCCTGAACATTCCAAGCGATCGGCGACCGGCACTCGGCACCTCTGCCATTCCCCCGCCTCGAGTACGCACTTCACCTGGAGCTTCTGCTAAACGAGATTCTCTTTGAGCATCCTTTGCTGCATGCCTTCACTCAGGAAACGAGAAGCGAGAAATCGGCGCCATCCACAGTTGACCGGGCGTTTCTGATTATCGAAATTCCCACAGACATCCCTGCGCAGCAGCCATTATCCTCGAATAATGGATACTGAGAAATCTGCCCACTTGGGGCTCTGTTCAGAACACCGCCGCATCAAAATCGAGACAATCCTTTGCTTCGCGCCCTTTTATTAGCGAGTAATGCGAATACTCTTCCGAGAAATCGTAATTCATATTGTTTTCAAATTTCCATTTACTCGTCGCAGAAACGGCCTGCGGGCATGTAACGTGAGAGCGCGGGCAATGAGATACAACGAAACCGACAGATGAAATGGAATGAAACTTTTTAAAAAGTTGTGCTCTACCCTCTACATTTTGCCAACGTGGCTCGTATTACATTGGCGATGAAGCTGACGTTTCGGAATTAATTCAGGCAAGAAAAAATGCCTTTCACGTACAAGAAAAATGGAAATATTGGAAATCAGGCGCGGATCCAAGGGGGGGGGGGTCACGGGGGTCATGACCCCCCCCCAATGATGAACCGTCACAATTTTGTGAGAAACTCTAACATGTCTAAAACACTGAGAAACTGATAACCTTTCCAGAGGCCCTTTAGAATCGGGACTGACCGTAACTTTTTTGAGACATCAGATATTTTCAGACAATTCTAGAAATTTCTAAAAATTTAGCAGTGCTGAAACTAATGAATTTATGTAGAAAGTGGAATTTAATTTGTATGAAAACACACGCGTGGGGGTTACTATTTAAATTTCCAAAGTTACAACTGCCTCACCCCCAGGGGATAGGATGAGGATCGTAACTATTGTAAGCTGATTGATATCTGATATGTGATTATTGGTATATTGAATTCCTAACATATTTATAGTATAACAAAATCAATCCGACATACATATAACATACGTCGAGTATATGATATTACATTCCGTACCCTCCCCCTTTCCAAAATAAATGCATTTCAGTCTTAGCCTGACCCCTCCCAAAAGAAAAGTCTGGATCCGCGCCTGTTGGAAATATAATATAAGGTTTGTGGATTATAGTATCCTTCATCCTAAAGAATATTTATTACAAAGCATTCTATTGCGAAATAAACAAATTATTTCTATTCATTCAGCATTACTCAAAAAGAGAGTAAAATGATCGAAAGTATGGCTTCCAAAGAAACATTCACTGAAAGTAGTGTACTCGACTAGCGTTATGTATTTAATATCATTTTCGTTAATAATAAGTATTATAATTAATTAGTTACAAATAGGTTTTAAACTTTTCTTCCTTTCTGTACAATTTCATCGGTACAAAACTTAAAGTAATCTGAGCATTATCTCAAGGAATTTGTTGTAGAATCAATTACAACACTTCTGATTTATGTTGAATACCATTTACCAAGAGAGGTGGCTCAAGGTATCAACTGATGTCACTACGATACCTGTGCTCGGAAGGTCCTAGGTTCGAGACCCGACGGTGGCAGGATTTTTGTCACTTGGGTCGAATTCTGTCGCTGTCTGGAGGAGAATTCTAGCATCCGGCTCCTCTAATCGGTAGTTTTCCGGGTTCTTTCCGATCAACACCAGACGAATGCTGGAGCAGTACCGTAACAAAACGGGCCACGGAAAGCGGGCGATCTTTCCTTCCCATTCCTTGTCCTATCTTCACCCCTTACTTGCCCACACTTACTCTAACAAGCACTACACTACCACACATGCCGGAAGGCCGGTCGAGAGTTTAGTGCCCGGCTGGGGTTGTGCCCCGCTGGTGGGAGATACCTGGTTAAGGCAAGTCCCGCTAGCCGACGGTAGGTCGGCGCCGGACCTCGCCATCACTTGCGGGGGATGATCACCGCTACCTCTCGTTGTTACGCCCGGAATCACTAACAATCAACCAATCACTGAATATAATTTCAATGAATTTCTAATACGTATTTTGTTTAAACAATGTGAATCTGGCTTTGAAAGTTATAAAATTTGATTTATGGTGACATAAATGCTAAAAGGGGGATCGGAACACTGGTCAGTTCACAATGATCGGACAGCGCATAAATTCTCTCCAGGACATACTGCTGACGATTCATTCCACTTTCAAATGCCTAATTCCAATTTCTTTGAAAATGTCGCACCGTTTCTCCAAAAGCAGAATTCCGTTAACTCACAATCGAATATTTCATTAAGGAGAACGGGTAGCGCATTTAGTAATCTCGTTAGGTGACCGCTGACACCAATTGCGATTCCTTCTACCATGAATGCATATCAAAGGTTTAATTAGTACTTCATTCGGCAAAGAGAATGTTGTGAGTAATACATGTTTGTATTCATAGGAACACTCATCTGCGCCATCTCTGCCATTTTCGACGTACTTGTTTGCAATTACTTGGGAATCGTCCATAAATTACATAACGCTAAAGAGGAGGAGGGGTTGATGCAGAGATACGCTGCTTTATGTAGGAATAGGGTGCATTAAACTGGTGTTACGTAATGCTAAATTTTTTCAACAATTGCTCAAACATTTCATTTCATTCCGTCTTATAATAAAATATTAACAATTTTTAAGGGGACCCGGAATGGGGTTTTGATTCCAAATTTCGAATTATTTTTATTTGCGTTTTTGAATCTTTATACTTTCCAGTTTGTAATGGTTTTTGAATCATGTCAATACGTTAAGTACAAGTAGTTTTATTCTATTTTTCCTTCACTGTGCTACAGTGCCACAAGTATGTTCGTCAGAAAAGACAAGTGGTGGTACAGAATGGCACAGCCTTTCCCGTATTAGTTTTCTATTTCCTTGGGTCTGTGCTAGCTATTTGGAATTGCCACATACTCGCGCATGTATCGCCATAAAATTTTTTTTGACATTTAATTTTTCGTTGTTTCCTAATTGTAGAACCGAAATATTAATTTTAGAATTTTAAAGAGCAGACAAACCTCGTCCTATATGGCAATTTTCTTTTGAAAATTTGGAGCCGTTTTTATGATAATGGCGTTTAAGCTCAACTGTAAATGCGTTTGTAGCTTTTTTACAGAACATTTTTGTGTTTTCGAAAAACATAATTTAAATATATTTTAAATACTTTAACTCACAAAAAAGTGTTTACAAATTGCTGGAAATGTGCATATGAACGGTGTGGCAGATATTAAAAAAAAAAATACATTTGTGGAATTTTTGCAACTTTTGAAAATTTGCAGCCATATGAGAAAATGGCGTTTGAGCGTTTCTGATAAGGCGGAATTTTGAGCTACTATTCACAGAAAACGGTTGTTTTCGAGAAACTTTACTTGACATTATTTAAAGTACATGTACTCGTAAATATAATAATGTGAACAAAGCGCCGCTAATGCAAATATTAACGACGTGAGAGAGAAGTAAAAAAATTACATTTTTGCAATTTTTGAAAAACAAAAGAATAGAGCAATATGGGGTTTTTGTCATCTCATAAAATACATTAGGCATTATACCTACCAAAAGTTTAAAGAAAAACTTTGGAGCCGTTTTTGAGAAAAGCTTGTTTTTGTAATTTTTTAAAATTGCACATATTGCGCGCAATTTACTAAAATTTTAAAAAATGCACATGAGCTTAATGAAAGAACTCACTTTGGACAACAAATTTTATTGAAAAGAAAAATCTCTATCTTCAATTTTGTACTTCCAGAAAGACGCCAAAAACATTTTAAAAATTTGCAATTTTCGAAAATTCAGAGTTATCCTGAAAATCGGACCTATGCCACCTTAACTCTATTCTTTACTCTATTCTTACAAGAAATTTAAATAAAAAATTTGGAGCTATTTTTGAGAAAATTTTGAAAATGTCCGAGAGGCTTCATGTAAAATAGCCCAAAATTTTACAGAATCTTTTTCAAAATCTGAAAGCTTTGACTAGAACCAGATCGACCGGGGAATATTCATTTTGGAAGAAGTACGTATGGTTTAGGCGATAGCAGTGTTCACAGACGCACGGACAGAGACGGACGGATAGACGGACGTTTTCCTTTCAATTGGTTTCTCGGTATCAAGGACCCACAAAACCGGATTTCTGGCTACACCACGTGGTAGGGGATTTTTGTTTCTTAATTTAGCAACTGGTTTTATCCACTTTTTCGTTATCACGGCCCGGCAATGAATTTTTTCCGCCGAAAATTGGCCATTTTTTCGCGCAGCATTACATAACTTTCCCTATACTACGTATATCACTCTGTGTATACGTACGTATACGGGAAAAGTAAAAATTTGGTGTTATTTTTAAGAAAATAGCATTTCAGCGTTTCTGAAAATGCGGAATATTGAGCTAGTTTTCACCGAAATCTACTGAATTTTTCAGAAACTTTATTGAACATTATTTAAAGAACATTTACTCATAAATATAATGGGAACAAATCGCCGATAATGTAACAATGATGTGAGAGACAAGTGAAAAAGTTAATTTTTTGTAATTTTTTTAAAAAAACAAAAGCATAGAGCAATATGGCGTTAATGTCATCTCATAGAGCACATTTAGCACCAAATCTACCAAAAGTTTAAAGCAAAAATTTGGAGCCGATTTTGAGAAAATCTTGTTTTTAATTTTTTTAAATTGCAAATATTGCGTGCAATATTGCGCTAAAACTACTAAAATTTTCAAAACAATGTACATGACCTTACTGAAAGAACTCGCTTTGGAACACAAATTTTATTTGGAAGAAAAATCTCTTATCTTCAATTTTGTAGTTCTAGGAAGACGCAAAAAAATTCAAACATTTGCAATTTTCGAAAATTAACAGTTAATGGTGAAAAAGGGACTTATGCCACTATTTTACTCCATTCCTACAAGAAATTTAAAGAAAAAAATTGTTTTTTTTAATTTTGAAAATGTCCGGGGGGCTTCATGTAAAGTACCCCCAAATTTTGAAGAAAGTTTTTCGAAATCGCGGCCGCTCATGTGGAACCAGATGCACCGGGGAATATTCGTTTTGGAAGAAATTGTACTTACGGTTTAGGCGCTAGTGTTGTTCACGGACGGACGGATGGACGGATGGACGGACGGACGGTTTGAAAATAATCAGAGGACCCCAAAACGTGTTCCGCAGCATTACGTAACTTTCCCTATAGTACATATTACTCCGTATATACGTACGTTTACAGGAAAGTAAAATTAGTATTTGGAGATGATAAATACAGTAAATTTGCAAAGGGCCATGAACATTTTGAATTTATTAGTACATCTATTTTATCTGGTATTTTGTCAGATAATGCAAAGATTGTGCAACGTCTGACTTGATGCTAGTTGTAAGCTTTGGTGAAGGTCTCTTTTGATGTCTGAAGTTTGAAGGCAGTTTCCTGTTAATCTGTTTTTTAAATTACAAGATTTTCTCAGCTTCTAATTACGTCACAAAGCTGAAATTTGCAGGATTTATTTATACAAATAAATATACATAATCTGTATAAAAAGCTTGAAATTGAGTTAACATTTGGACATTTTATTTAACAAAATGCCTTGCTGTTCCGAAGGATAAAACAACATTCCGGGTGGGCCAAAAGTCACTACCCATTATTACTTCTACTCTATTATAGTTTTAACCTGGCATGCATTTTCATTTCGAGCCTGTGATATTCATACATTAAGATAATTAGTTACTCACAGACACACTAGAGTGCATTGCTAACCAATCATGTACTCCCAGATGTTTAGTTAGAAATTTGCGTACATACTTTCCGTGTTGATGATATGTTGTTCAATGCTGTTGACATGTTGTCGAAAGAAGAAATAACTTTTTTTATTAAAAGGTGGTATAAAGGTGATTATGCGTTAATAACCGATGAGTGGAATGAACACTTCATTACTGTTCCGCCGACACGGAAGGCAGTATTAAATTACGGAAAGCAAATCGATCAGTGATGAACTGCCACAGATTAGGAAGGCCATCATTAAGTGAGGAGACAAAATTTAAAGCATTACAAGCTATTGTACAAGCTCCTAAAAAGTCTACTCATAGGCTTCAAAGATGTGTCGATGCAGGGGAAACATAAATAAAAACAACATACTATAAATGATAAGAATAACTGGAATAAATAACATATTCGTGGGTAGTGACTTTTGGTCCACCTGTACAAAAAAAAAAATCTTCAAGCATTAGATCGGTTGGTCTATTGCGACACACTGATCGACCCATCTTCTCCTGATTCTACCGATAATCCTTTTTCCTCTCAGTGTGTAGAATAGGACTTGTTCATCATTTATTCTTAATATATCTTCTTTCCATTTCTTCCTATAGTCTTCTATTTTATTATTCAGATTGTAGATTCCAAGGGCTTGTAGATCTGATTGTAGATCTGACTGCATTTTGTGTGTTTAAATGCTTTCATTACTTGTTGCAGGTTAGCTGGAAATATAATTTTGGCTGGTTTTTGCTCTAACCAAGACGAACTAACAGCTAACGAATTTTAAACATTACTGAACCTAAACGAACTTCAGAATTACGAGTTGGTGATCAAGTGTCAAAATCTATAAACAGATCAGTTTATTTTCGATATTATATCAGTGTTTTAACTTGATTACTGAAAGATTTATTCTATTTTTGTGACGAGTGACTATTCAGTTTATTTGAACATTACGAGAACGGTGTATCGAGTAGTTTTGTATTTGTATTTCAAATCTTATTCAATATTTTGAAGACAAATTTCAGCTAATATCTTTATCTATTTACGGTAAAGTATAGTCGACATTGTATTAAACAGTTACAGCTTAAGTGAACGAAAATACGTAACTGCATTGCCAAATTTCGTAAGTACTAGCTTTCATTAGATTTTGTAGTTAGCATACCTTCTCTTTCTTGTATCGAATCTTAATTTTTAATTTATCGAATACACATAAATATTACACTTTTAAAATATTAAACTAGGTGATTGTTGCTCTTATCTGTTTTCTTGTATTTATTCCCATTTTATCACGTACTTTAATACGCATTCATGACATGGCTACTGTTCGGTCTACTCTTTTTACTCTCTACACCCTCAAAGCCGACCTTGTAAAAGCCTTTACACACGTAAACAGTAATTTAGATAAACATATCCGAAGGCTGGAAGAGGTCGTTCTCTACAATGACGGTTGGGCACAAGTAGGCAACACTACGAATTTTCCCAACCGTGCACCCGTGACTGCACATAAGACACAGACACATCCAGTCGCAATTCATAACATATTTAGTGTTTTAGATTATGAAACAGATTTTCCTCGCCTTCCTGATCCTCACAACCCATCGCTTCCTCGCATTCCATCGACAAATACATGCACAAACCAACGCAAACAGGCTAGGAAGCGTGTCAAAACCAAAACACGTAAAGCTTCGCATCCTAGCCCACTTGAAAACGAAGCCATTCCTACTGAGCCTAAAAAACAGGTACTTATTTTAGCTGACAGCCATGGTCGCCATCTTTCCTCCATTCTCAGTAAGAAGTTATGCCCCCAACTACTCAGTCTCGTCTATTTTTAAATCTAACGGGAGGTTTGAAGACGTGACTGCAGAGTTGGACACGCACACGAAGACAATGACCAATCAGGGCACAGTCATTATCATAGGAGGGCAGAATGACATTAATTCGGGCGGTAACTTTACACGTGAACTACATGTAAACAAATTACAATGTGCCGCCCAAAATACTAACATTGTAGTTTCGACTCTGCCCTTCTGGTACAACAGGCCAACACTATGCAGCGAGATTAAGCACACAAACCAACAACTAAAATTTCAACTGAGAGAAACAGATGTAACAGGGAAATGATTGTGTCCATCATGTTATTCTAAGATTCAGTTGCGATCACTTCATCAGGAGTACTGTGCGACCGTTCTTATTTCTGCAGAAACCTTCAGAAATAGTAAGCAGAATGGCAAATTTAAACTCAAAAGCATTAAAAAAACGCTGAATTTATTTATTTGTTGTATTTTATAAATAATTTTGGTTTTCATCGATTCATCTTTCAAAATCAAGATAACCATATTTTCAATTACGGACGTAGATGTCAAATTGTAAATTTGTTTTAGAGTAATGTATACGTAATTTTGAAAATTATATATTAGGCCACTTTTATGTATATTAATTAAGTATTATTAATTATTTTAAGTCAATGTATATTTTAATTTAAAATAGCTTCAAAATAATGTGATTCCTACTTGGCACAAAGAATCCTCAATGGGGAATTGAAACCTATTTCTTCGTATGCTTTCAATTTTTTTAAAAATACTTGAAGTTAAATCTAAAAGTTGTAATTTTTACTGAAGTTTGGTATGATAGCGGTCTAGTATGTGTACAATTTTCAGATTTTTATCTGGTCCCCCAACAGAGATATTACAGTTCAAAATTGGGAAAAAATCCAAAATTTCAATTTTCAAGAGGATGTAATTTTTAAGGGGTACGTTATATACCAATGGTATTTTACAAAAAGTAACTATACTGTTGTCTGTAAATGCACAGAAAATATTAAGGCTTAGATTATATTCCTTCCTTGAAAAATTACTCTCTGAAAATCGAATTTCGTTCATTCGCGTTCCATAGATTTGGTTGCAGATATTTCCCAAATAAAACATGGAAAATAGGTAAATAATATTTCGATTTGCAGGCCAGAGTAAGCTGAATAGAATTCTTTTTATTTTAGAATGCTTGAACAACCTAGAGCAGAGTAATGTAGGAAAGAGTAAATGTCTGCGAACGCGAAAAATGGCGCACGGCGCGAAACAAAAATGGCCTCTATTTGTAAACTAGGTACAATAAAAAAAAGTTAAAGATGGTTTTGAACAGCCAAAACAAAAGGATATCTATTGAAAAAATATGATTTTTTTTGAGATGGTCGAGCGACCAATTTATTAAATTCTGGACCACTTAAAAATGGATTGACCCCTATTCAAGAGTCACTATTACTACAGGATATCCTACTTAAAACCGGTACTCCATTCTGGCTTTAATAAATAAATTGATATTAGCGTCATTTTTATAGGGCTAATATAGTTGGCTGCATGAAATTTTTAACTTAGATTGATTTTGTTCTGTGCGGTACAACAGTTTAAAAATAATTTTCGTGGAAATATTATAGTGAAATAGTATAGTTTCGGATGAAATCGGATGAAATTTTACACAAGGAAACTACATAAAAGAGACCAGAGAACAGTTTGAAGGGGTACGAAGCCCCGCCCCCCAAAACCAACACAATTCCAAATCGTTACAAGAAATGGAGGGCTACAGGATCCGTTAGGATTCCAAAGCGGAATAAGTACCATGAAGACCCCGGACATAGTGAAAACAATTCGCAATGGCATATGGTGAAATCCTAATAAATCGTTTATATATTACCACAGAAGTTGGAGTATTCCTCACAACATGTCATCTTGTACTTAGAGAGCTCCATTTTGTGACAGATGTACCCGAATTGGGAAAAAAAGATTGGAGATAAACGAATTACTTTTTGCAAGGAGCTGTTATGTTCGATTGTTAATGGTTACTGGGACCCCATTATTTCCTTAAAGAATGATGAAGCTTGGTATCATCGGTCTGGTTACGTTAGCTCACAAATGTGTAAATATAAGTCACAGGATAACCCACACACTTTGTATGAAGATTCAGAACTACTACAGGCCATGATTATGTAGCCTCTCTCCTGTATCGTATACAGGCGTCTTCGAGAGCGACGCGTCTGTGTATTGTGCTACCACCCCAAGATGGATGCAGTCCACCCGTGAATGCCCTGCTCTAACGGTCGATCCACAGATGGCAGACGGAGATTACTTGAGGGAAACTGCACGTCTATACTGGTCAGCGCGTCACCAAATGGCTAACAGGCTAAGGGTGAGCGTTGGCTAGTAAGCAAATGCATTTTGTATGAAGAACCTAATCATCCACAGAAGACAGGAGTTAACTGTGCAGTGTTGAAAACGTGCAATACCAGTCCATTTTTTAACAGACGATAAGCAGCAAACGATATCTGAAATATTTGAGGGTTCTACGCACAACAACAGAAAATTAAAAGAAGTATGGCGTCATTCAGCAAAATGGTGCCACCATCCCCCATCCACAGTTCTACGCGAATTAGCGGTGTTCTGAAAATCGGTTTGTCAGCAAATACCTTTGGCCACCACGATCCCCGGACTAATCATCTTGTGATTTTACTTTCTCGTATAGTGAAACCTCCTCAGAAGCCACCTAGATGAAGCTCAGATCTCCATTAATGGAAATTTTTTCGTGGAATTAATTGATTTTACTATTTTACCTACTACCACTTTGTATATTTATTTATTTATTTATTTAGTCAAAAAAACAGTAAAAACTGTATATGACGTGTGGGGAAAGAAATTTATCTGCGCACATTTTCTTGAAAAAAAAAAAAAAAAAACGAAAACGAAAAAATTAATTTAGAAAATAATTATTTTAGAAAAATAAAGATATTTGAAAAATGTTTTTTCCCGAGTTATAGAAAATCAATTTCAACTGTAAATGAACTACAAGCAAAAGGAGTGCTCAACAAAACGTGCGCACAGTGAAGCTACATTTACGTCCAGAAGCAAAACAAGGGGCCATCTCAGCATTTGCTCTATGGATCAGGGAAACTGGACAAAAACCTGATCGAGATGGGGGTCATTGACCCGGAAGCTGAAGTACATTACTTGTTACAGGCGTATTAAATATTTTTTTAAATGTATACAATGCAAACATAAACTAATTCATTATATATCTTTGTTTTGTTACATTATTTTTCTTTTTCACGATCAGTATAGTCTCTAATTGTATAGAAACAGTTTTGCAGCAGAAAAGATTTTACTTTTAACTTAAATTTGTATACCGACTTTAATTGTTTTATGTCATCTGGCAATGCGTTGTAAAGTAACGTACATGTATTGTATGTTGATTTCTTGTACTGAGCTGTTGATACTGACACTTGATGCACGTGATTTCTACGGCGTGTGTTGTAATTATAAATATCAATATTGCATGAAAATATGTTCCCTCCGTTAAGTAGGTCATTTTTGACAAATATTACAGATTCGTAAATAAATAGACAAGGCAATGGTAGGATTCCCAGCTCAATGAAAAGAGGCTTGCAGGAATCACGTGGAAGGCATTTTTTCATTATTCGAATAATTTTCTTTTGCAATCTGAAGGTCTGAATACTACAGGATGAGCTTCCCCAGAATATTATGCCATATCTCAGGCGGGAATGCACATTTGCAAAATAAACGCAACGAGCTGCATGAAGGCTGACAGAATTTGAAAGAATTCTGAATGCATAGCATAATGAACTTAATTTAGTGTTTAATTCTGTTATATGTACATTCCATTTGAGGTTTGATTGAATTGAAAGACCTAAAAATTTTGTTGCCTCAACATCAGCTAATTGCATATTGTTCATTTTCAATGGAACATGCGATTTCCGATTTGAGATGCAAAATGCATTGAAACAGTTTTTCTTTCGTTAACAATTAATTTGTTATTATTAACCAATTTGAAACTTCTGAAATTGTACTATTTACTGCTTCTTTTTTGCAAAGAACATTCGTGTCATCAGCAAACAGAACCGTTCTTCCATTTTTAATAGACGAGGGCATATCGTTTACATATAACAGAAAGAGAATAGGACCTAAGATCGAACCTTGCGGGACCCCATGCACAATTGGCAAAGAATTGGAAATATAAGTATGTAATGTCCTTTCCTGCCAGTATGGTATTTCTACTTTTTGAGTCCGATGTTTAAGGTAAGAAGTTATCCAATCTAGGGCAATACCACGAATTCCATACGAAGGTAATTTTGAGAGCAAGATCTTATGGTCAATAACGTCAAAAGCTTTCGAGAGATCTAAGAATATTCCAATGGGTATTTCATTTTGGTCTATTGATGAAGCAACATCTTTGAGAAAAGAAAAAATGGCAGTTTCCGTAGATTTTGATTTTCTAAAACCGTGTTGTGAGTCTGAAAACGCTCTGTTTTTCCTGAGAAATGTTTCCATTCGTAAGTAGAAAAGCCTTTCTAATATTTTTGAGAAAACTGACAAAAGAGAAATTGGCCGGTAATTTTGAATATCATTTTTGTTCCCTTTTTTAAAAAGTGGCTTAATTTTTGCTGTTTTGAAAATATCTGGAAATATTCCTGTACATAAAGAAGCATTGAAAATGTGAGTTAACGGATGTATAAAGGCAGGTGCACAAGTTTTTAATAAACAATCCGGAAATTCATCTAAACCAGATGAATATTTATTTTTTAGTTTACTGACTATTCTGAGGATTTCGTTGGGAGAAGTTTCGGGAATAAACATCGTATCTGAAATTTTTTGGGAAGTGTAAAATGTTGAATTTTGTGATTTTAGTCCCTTCGTGAGATCAGACGCAATTCTGGAAAAGTGTTTGTTGAAGAGATTGGCAACTTTTTCCGGATTACTCGTTTCTCTTTCATTATCCTTTAAAATAACATTCTCTACAAGGTATCGAGATGATGTGGTTGTATTTTTTACGATATCCCACATTGCTTTAGTTTTGTTACTAGCGCTCAAAATGTCCTGACTATTTTTCATTATTTTTGCCTGAACTATTACTTTTCTTAAAATTCTTTTATATTCTCGGAAGTATATATGGAAACCGGGTGATACGTTATGATGTTTAGAAATAAAGTAAAGCGTACGTTTGTTTTTACACGATGTTCTAATTCCTTGTGTGATCCAAGTATTACTTTTGCTTGAAATATTTAATTTTCTCTTTTTAAGAGGAAAGCACGCGTTAAAATGAATTGAAAGCTTGGAGAAAAATAAATTATATTTTTCATTTGTGTCAACAGCGTTATAAACTTCGTCCCATGATTCCTTCATCAAGTAGTCCGTAAATAATTTTATATTAACTTTAGTGAATACTCTGCACATGCGTGTATTATTTATTGTGTCAGTGTTTATGTTCTTAGTAATTGTAAGAATTTGTGCATCGTGGTCACTGTATCCTAGATTATTCGTTATTATTTCATATGTAGTTGTGGTTTTGTTAATTATAATTTGATCTAATGCTTTTTGTGATTTAAGCGTATTCCGTGTAGGTACATTCACTGTAATGTCTAAATTAAAAGAATGAAGTAAATTGAGAAACTGCTCTTTTTCGTGGGATTCGCTCAGAAAATCAATATTGAAATCTCCACATACAACAATGGATTTAAAAGAGATTTTACTAATTTTGTTCAGAATTATCTCTAGATTTTCCAAGAAAGTGAAATAATCTGAAGCTCGCTTTGTTGGAGGTCTGTAAATGCAAAGTAAGATAATTTTGAGCGTTGTAAGATGTACTACTGTTGTTTCAAAAACTTTTTCAACTGCATATAAATTGAATTCTGACAAGAAGGTAGAATCAATATAATTTCTTATGTAAATACACGAACCTCCGTAAGCAGGGCCCTTATTTGATTCCCTCGCCCTACAATATGATCCTGCAAGGTAAAAGCTAGGAATTTGGAGTGTATTTATATCATTTTGAGACAACCAATGTTCTGTAAAGCAAAAAACATCTATTTGTCTTAGATCACATTGTAATGCTGCCTCGATAAATTCAATTTTATTTGAAAGAGATTGCACATTATGATGCATTATTCGAATCTTTTGCATGTACCTACACGGATGTTTTTCTGCTGCATCTGACTGTAGTTGCTATTTATTTATTTCATTTTTACCTCGAGTGCGTGGTCGAAGGAAGTATCGTGTCCCAGCAGTGACAAGAGGTGAGGAAGGAGGGGTGACAGATGTAGAGGAATGAATAGTGGGAGAGGTAATACACGGATTAGGTTCAGGGGATAAGGTAATTGGGTCCAAAGGGGTCCCAGGGGATGGAAGAGAACTAGGAGGTGTGGGTGGGGATGGGTCTTGGGCAGGACACTGCCAAGTTTGTGAAATGATGTATTTTGCAAGCTCACTACCGAGTGCATGTTTTCCGACAAGGTTCAGGTGAAGACCATGTCGGGTGAAGTGTTTTTCTGAGAGAAAGTTTAGCTCAAACAATTTAACATGTGTGTCTCTCAGATGCAGTTTCAATTGGTTGTTTGCGTGACTAATTTCTTTGCATAGTGTGGGCTTGTTGTACCAGAAGGGCAGAGTCGAGACTACAATGTTCGTGTTTTGGGCGGCACGTTGTAATTTGTCAACATGTTCTTCAGGTGTAAAGTGACCACCCAAATTAATGTCATTCTGCCCTCCTATGATAATTACAGTATCCCGTTTGGTGAGGGTTTTTGTGTGCGTGTCCAACTCACTGGTCACGTCGGCAAACCTCCCGTTAGGTTTAAACACACACATGGCAGAGAAATTGGTTGGGAGTTTCTCACTGAGCAGGGAGGAGATTTGTCGCCCATGGCTATCTGCTAAAATGAGTACCTTTTTGATGGGCTCAGTGGGAATGTCCTTGTTTTCTGGTGAGCCAGTTTGCGCAACTCTACGTGTCTTTGTTACTTTGCGCTTGCTAGCCTGTTTGCGTTGGTTTGTGAATGGACGTGTCGATGATGGGTGGGGGTGGTGAGGATTGGGAAGGCAAGGAAACTCATTGTAGTAGTCTAATACAGAAAATCTGTTTTGAGTCGTGATTGGTGGTGGTGATTGTGTTTTTGCTTCCGCGAATGGACGGTTGGAGGTTTTTGCGGTGTTGCCTATTGTTGTCCAACCGTCTGTGTTTTGAACGACCTCTTCGAGCCTTCGGATATGTTCATCTAAATTACTGTTGATGTGTGTGAAGGCTTTCAGAAGATCGGCTTTGAGAGCGTAGAGAGTAGAGAGTGTATAACGATTAGTAGCCATGTCACGAATGCGTGTCAAGTGCGTGGTAAATATGAAAATAAGTAAATAGATAATTCAGAATACTACAAAAAAACTACTCCCTAACTTATCTTTTAAATTTAATTGTATTAACTTATTTAAATTGCGTTACGTATTTATTTAAAAATAACGTTGATCTGATTCTAATGAGTATTTAAATGTGATTAATTAAATTCAAAAAGCGTTCAGTGTGTTTAAAAGATTGAAGCTGCAAACTAATAAATACAATTAGATTACTATACTTTACCTACTGAAAGGCCACGAAATTCACCACTTCCACAAATTTAAATATAAAGTTCAAGTCTTTCCTTTATTGTGGTTACGAAGCTTTGAATTTTTATGTTTTCACAATTTTCACAACACTTTCACTAATAGTTTAAAACTTTACGCAAATTTCAATTAATTTACAGAGAAAATTTAATATTAATGGTCTTTACACTGTTGAAATGAACGTTTGTCCGTTACGCCGTCTTTTAAATCAAATATTTGGATTACTTCTTTTTTCACTGCTTCGGACAATATAAATCTCTTTCAGCTTATCTGTAACAAGTAAACAAGTAAAGAAGACAGTTTAACAGCAAAAGTCACCTGAAATATGTAGAAAAGTAGCTGAAAATTAGTAAAATATTGGAGCACAGCCACAGCACGTCAGTCACGTAAGCAAGATGTCTTACGAGAGAAGAGTAGAGAAAGCTATGTAATTCTCGAGCGAAAAACGACACTTTTTCGACAGAAAAACTCGTACCGAAAATGTCCGCCTTCCTGCCTGATCTTCTCAAAAACCAACAACAAAAAAACAACAATAGAACGCTAAAACGTCCGCGTTGCAAAACATTAGACTAAATTTTAGGCTGTTCCGAAAATCAAATCAACAGTCAACACATTAACGGGAAGGGGTTGAGTTAATATGATATTACACGAAAAAGAATTCCTCCAATCATTGATGTTTCCGTATATTTACTAGTTTACGATGCAACAATTTTTTTCGAATCTAACAATGGAGAAAGAAAAATGAATCACTGGAAAAAATTGCCCACCATCAAAAAATCACTATTTATTGAAAAAGTGTTATATTTTTACCACACGCTACCGAGGTTCACTTAGCAGATAGTAAATAAAAGCTAGATTAACGTTTCACTTACCTTTCGTAGAGTCACGTCCACACAACAGAATAACAGTACTGGCACTAGAGAGCTTGAATGATTTACGTATCGTGACCGACCAATAGGAAATGTCTCTCGGGCGGACGAACACGCAGGGGGTCGTGGCATACTAACGGGTTTATCAACATATCTTCCCATCCTAATTATAGGGACTACCGATACAGAATTTACACGCGAAGCACCGATCACTTTGGATTAATACTTTAAGACATTACACAGTCGTCACTTATTACCTCCAGCTGTGATAGGGTACAATCGATGATATCACTCTTTTAGATCTGATGTGACTTTACTATTATTTTAAAAAATAAAATCGTTGTCGTAGTGAGAGACGACCAGAGAACCATATTCTTTGGTATTTGCCTAATTATCATAGGCCTTGTGACATTTTACTTTTGATAACGAAACTTCCCCAGGTTTCGACGAAACATCTCTAAATAACACGATAAATAGCCCAGTCAGAAAAGACAAATCCAGTGAAAATATATCCCGGAGTTTTGATATCACAGGCCTATCACAGACCAAAAAACTTTTTGTGGGTGTTCACCTACTTCTTATCATTTTAAGTGTGCTAATTCCAAAAATAACATTAAACATGCGGTATCACCTACCATTTGTTCACATTTTAAAATTTTCTCTATATAGCTAGGCAAATGATGCTCTGAGTATCTAGAAATGTATGAGATGCAGGAAGTTATAAATTCCCATATTTACTACGTGAATGGGATGGTATGGCATAAGATTAGCATTAGTCTAGAAAGAATTGGCCTGTAAGAAAATCTTTAAATCCAGTGGGAAAAGAACATTCTATGGGGACATCTGGTAGATCAACACAAGTATCTTCTGCTTTCATTGCACATAAAATTAGGCCTCATGAAACATTTGCTTTACCTAAAGATGAGCAGTATTTCAAGTACCTTTGTGAAAAGTTTACTCAATTGTCTGCAGCAAAATTATTAAAAGAGAGTATCTTCATTGAGAATGGTATTAGAAAAGTGATGTTTGATCCCCAATTTTAACTACATATGACAGAAAATGAAAATGAAGCGTAGAGTGCTTTTATTCACAATGTAAATAAGTTCCTAGCCAACAAAAAAGACCCAGACAATAAAGCAATTGTTGCAAATATGCTGAATGCCTTCAAGAAAGTGAGATGTTTAATGAGCCTTAAGGTTTACTTTTTAAATAGTCATTTACAATTATTTCCGGACGATTTAGATGATATAAGTGAAGAACAAGGTGCGCGTTTTACGAAAATCTGAAAGTGATGAAAAAACAATATCAGGGGCGCTGGAACACCAATATGATGGACGATTATTGTTGGTCACTTCACCGAGAGAGTCAGCAAACGGCGCAGAGGAGAACAAGCTATATCAGGGTCTTTAAAGAAAAGAGATGAAGAAAATATACGTCAATGGACACGTAAAGACTTTGAAGAATGAAATGTTAAGTACATAAAGCCATCTTCTATATTTAAATAAAGTTCTGCTGGTATTTTAGAGGACGTTTATTTTTCATTTCATTTGCATATATAGCATATTTTCCCATACCTTAATAGATCAAATATTGACTAAACTGTGGGCGAGTTCAAAAAGCTTTTTGAAACCCTTTTTTTTGTTGACCAGTGTATTTGGTGTTATTGTTTGCTGGTACCTACAACACTAACTCAGAACATTACGCACATTAAACTAAAAATGTTGAAGAGAGGTGGGTGAGCCGGCGTTGGGGGGGAGAGAGGGGGCATTAAAAGGTGGGTTTTCTGCGTTTTTGCTTATATGACCATAACTGTCAATCCTACGTACGTCCTATACAAAACACTAATACATTGACCTAAAATATACATAAATAGCAAGAAAACTAATTTATTTTTAATTTTTCTCAAGTTCTGAGGAAAGGGTTCAAAGACTGTTGCAGGCAAGCTGTTACAGTCTTTACTAGTTTGGTTTGTGAATGAAAAGGAGAGACCCAAATTCCAAGAATATTGTGGAAGATATGTTGCTGGCTATGAAAAATGTAGGTGCAATATGAATGTCAAGCGGCATTTTCTTTATAGCCATATCGACTTTTTTCCAGACAACTTGGAGATTTTGTGAAAAAATGGGAAACGATTCCACCAAGAGGTGTAGGACATAGAAAGGCGTTATCAGGGTAGGTGGAATGCAATGTTGTTATTATAGAAGACTATTGCTGATCTCAGAAGAGGGATAATGTGGAATCGGAACATGTTCGACAATCACGAAGATCACACTTCCACACAGCAAAAATTAACAAAATTGAGTATTAAAATTGTGTGTCTGACTTGTGATTATTATGTGTTGACAAATAAACTAATCTATTTTCTGAATTAGTTACATTTTGCTTTGTGTTACTTTCCTGCAGTTAAATGCCTAAACTTCAAAATAAATTATATATGTTCAGTAAAACTGTCAACTGAATTTCTCAAAATCCGTACATATTAAAGAAAATCTGTTTTCAGATTCATTCACCCAACAAAACAGAAAGCCTTCTAAAAAATTTCATTTTGTAACTCTGTCTTATTAATACGAACAACTAGTATTTCGTCTTTGTTTCGCTTCCTTTTACGAACATACTTCAAAAATTTTGACCAATTATTGCCATCCGCATCAAGGATATATTTCAAATGACGTTCCTTCGCAAGTTTCTTTTCCTTCTCTAATTCTTTTGAATAACTTCGAAATATTGTCATATGGCTGTCCCTAATATGCCTGTTACTACACGCCTTTCTGGTTTTTCTTTTCAGAGTATAATTTTTGCAGTACAATATTCTGGGTCGGGGTTTCTTTTTAACAATTTACATGGTACAAATATCTGCACAGCATTTTCAAAAATGTTTTTAAACCCTCGCCATATTTCTTCCATACCCCCTCCTCTTCTAAGAAACCCATCACACTGCTCCCTTAAGTAACTTTGAAGCTTATCTATATTCGTTTTCTTGTATTCCCTCACTGAAAACCCTGTGTTAATACTTTTCCTCGACGTACTTCAGTCTAAGTTGACAAGAACTGCTTTATGGTCACTTACACCTTCTTTGACGTTGCACGATAAGAATAAGTCTTTCGGTTTAACGAGGCAAATATCTAGAAGCGCGTCCTGTTGAGTCGGCTGGTTTACTATCTGCGCTAATCCGTTGTCCAAAACTAATCTATTGACATGTTGCTGCACGTTTCCATCGCATACGCACCCTTTCCAATTTCTGTCTGTAAGATTTAAATCTCCGGCAATAACTACAGGATGGCCACTTATATTGTTTGTTCTTTCGTGTATTGCGTCTAAAATTTCGTAATTACTAGCCGGTGGACGATAGCAAGTAATTATTTCTAGGATACTTTCTGAACAATAAATTTCCAACCCCGTAATTTCAAAAACATTATCAACCCAATTGGATACGACATTTAATGTGTTTTTCACGCAGATGAAAACTCGCCTGCCTCAAGTATCGCGATCTCTCCTAAACGTAATATAATCAGGACGAAAAAATTCCATATTTGCTACCACATCCGAGAGCCGACTCTGTACCTATCACGATATCAGGATCACAAGCCTCAATTAAATTCTACAATTCGGTTATCTTATTCATGATACTACGACAGTTCACCTGCGACAATCTGTGAAGCCTCTCCTCACCTGAAAGTCAGAGTTTGGGACCCGTGCTTCCTGCACAGATACCTGTACCCGCGCAGCAGGTTTGTACAAAGTTTGTCGAAAAATTGAGCAATAAATGTCGTTTTTTCTACTCCCATTGTATAATGCTGTCATTTGATGGCTGCAACCAGTTGCATAATGACAGTCATTTCGATACAGTTTTCATTAAGATACAGGTTCCTGAGCAATCACAGAGAAGTTTACAAACCAAGTATTGACACTTAATCATTGAGAATCGTTTTAGCAAATGTTTCCTTTGATTGTGTACATTAAAGTTGTATTTAATATTATATTATACTCAGTAGTTTTAATTTCTCTTCTTATTAGTATTTTTCGTGATATATTACTTGAAATAAAGTGGATCGTAATTTCACTTACATCCTATTTGACTAGCGCAGTACTCCCTAGCAGGTGGACAGGTAACCACAGCCACCTGCGGCAGCATGCGACGATAGCTTTAGGTAGCTGTCCGCTAGGTGACCTTGGCTGAATTAACTACCAGGAAACTATTCATTGTAAAAGTTTAACTTTTAAAAGTCGTAGAAAAAACACCGTGTGAAACTCGATGTAATGGGTATTAATGCACCGTGTATTAATACCCAACATTGAATCATCGTTCCGACTATTTTATTTTAGATTTTCTCTAGCAATTAACTCGAAAGTTAATGGAGTAGAAAAAATTGTCACAGCCTCATAGGCAATTTTGTCAGCTTTTGCTTTGAAAACTAACTTTCTTGCTAATGCACCCTTATTCATATATATGTGAAAAACAATGTTTACTTCAGTCCTTTTAGAACGTGTTAAAAAGTCCCCGAACCTACCGGATTCTGTAGGGTACAGGAGAGAACATAGAAAGTTCCTACTACGTTTTTTCGCGTGATCTTAAGTAGAACTCTATAATTAGCATTAAGCTCGGTGGCTTCTGTATAAATCATGTGGAAATCCATATGGATGGGTGAAAAGAAGTAACCTTGCACAATAAAAATCAATCACAATGAAACTAATATTTATTGTGGACGATTACATCGTTTTACACATCCATAATTAGTGTTGTTTATTCGTGATAATGAATGGCGAGAAAACTTGAAACAAAATATGACATTCAAGAGGCCTTCCTCGAGACAACGGGGCATAACTCAGAAAAACGATCCCGTATTTTACGGTACGTTAAAGGGATTATCAAATTCTGGTGTGACGAACAGAGTCAATATTTTTTCATTATACTTCGATCTTTTAACGTAGCTTGTCAAGGTCACGCACGAAAAAGGGAGAGGGAATGTAAACTCCAATAGGGATCTGCAACGTCACCATACATAGTGTTGTTGCGGCTCCATTTCTCTCCCTTTCTCGAGGGTGATCGTGACTTGTCACTTTAAAAACTAGTGGTGCTAAAACATCACGTACGTTCTCGCCTTTAGTAATGGTTATGTAATGCTATTTATCCACTGTGGTTAGGAAATGTCGAACATTATGCCATTATAACCAGTTTCGTAATCAAATATTTTACCGCTCTAGTTTGGTAATTACTTCATTACGACACTAGGGCGGTAAAGTAATGACGTATTTTGCTTTTGAAAATATTTTGGACTTCTTTGTCTTGAATCTTTCATTCTTCCTCTTTAAAAACACTAATAACTGAGTAAACTTATTGATACTAATATTGTCATTAAGTAATATTGTACTCTTTAACATAGAGTAATGGGTCCAAAGACTACTTGGTTTCTCCTTCTCTGACTTGCCAAGAAAGTAAGCAATCAAAACTTTTTCCGACATGGAATGAACGGTTTCATTCACACCAATCTTTACAAATTAAATACTCACGCTCATATTTCTTTCTTAATTTGTTGGGTAACAATATTTTTATTATAATTACAATAATAATATTTTAATTAATAATATTAGGTAAAATATATTTAGGTAATAATATTTTTATTAAAATACAGCATTTGCTGCTATTTCTATTTCCGAATCAGAACTATTTTCATTCGTGTGAAATGTATATACAATGATGTAAATATAAACTGGTGGTATATGTATACATCATTGTGTATACATCAAGTGTGTTTCAATTGTTCTCCTTGCTGAGAACCGTGTCGCCACTTATAGGAGAAAAAATGTGAATACTAAATGAAGACGACAAATTTTTACAAAGTGGATAAAATGTTGCACGATATTCGTGTCGTAACATCTGATTACAATACTCAATTGGTTACCAAACTCGGTCTAACAGCCTCGTTTGGCAATTTTCAAATCTCGAATTGTAATCAGATGCTTTGCGACAAATCGTAAATAACTATTATACCACAATTTCTCTCCAATTAACACATCTCATAATTTTTTGTAAAACTCATTACAAATGGAAGAACATTTAGTGCGAAAACTAAACATTTTCAAGCAAATATCAACACAAATTTCATCATTATAACTCCTTTTCACACAGAAATATCATGTCACAACAATGAGACGTAATTCACAGAAATTCGCGAGCGCAATGCGGAATGCCATTGTTACCTCAAAACACCTCTAAAATTATGTTCATGAAGCGCAGTAAATTCAGAGCGAGTGACTTTGTAGGCAAATTATTTATCATATTTTCAAAAAAATCAACATGTCCTTGTTCGAAGATGTTATTTATGACCGCATGTCATTAAAAAAATGTATCTTCACAATTGTAGTTGTAGGAATACGCCGAAAAAGTTTTAATTTTTTAAAATTTTCGTAAAATCAGGCATTTCAACAAACATGAGACCACCATTTTCTTAAGTATCCTATACGCTATCTAAGGGGTAAATTTAATGAAAAAATGTACCGTTTTTGAAGAAAAAGTGGTTTAGAGAAAATAAAAATTGTTAATACTTCTGTAAATATTGTCAAAATTTCGCAAAAAATACTCATGTTTTTGAAAAATTGAACGTGATATTATTTTTAGATCTGTTTTTGATGAACACATTTCATTCAGAAAAAAACTGTTTTATCTTCATAATTGTAGTAGTAAGATGACGCCGAAAAAATTTTGAATTTTTGCAATTTTCAAAAAAATCAGGGTTTTCAACGAACATGAGATCTAAGTCATTCTCTGAAACGTCTTTTACACTATCCAATAAATTTTAATCAAAAACGTTGGAGCCATTTTAAATTTTGAAAATGTCCCAGGGGCTTCATGTGAAGTACCCCACAAAATTAAAATATTTTTTTAACAATTCAAGTGACCACGACATCAGCCAGATCGATTGGGGAATTTCAATTTTGGAGAAAACCGGCTGAACGGTTTAGCCGCTAGCGTTGTTCACTGACGGACAGACGTTTAGCCGTCAATCGTTTTTCGGTATCAAGGTCCCACAATACATGGATTCTGAATACACCACGTGTTAGAGTTTTTTTCTAAATTTAGAAAGTGGATTTATCCACTTTTTCGTTACCAGGGCTCGTCTATAAGAGTTTTTCTGCCAAAAATTCACCGCTTTTTCCCGCATTACATAAATTTCTCTTAAGAAGTTCCTTCTTAAGTGCAAGAAAGTAAAAATCGAAGTATATGCATGAGGGTGGGAATTTTTTATACATGTAAAAATTCCAGTAATTGGACATTTTCATGCGTTGACCTTACTGCCTTTGGGCCTTTTTAGATCGACATTCCCACCTGCAAAAATGCCATGCGCTTCGGGGTCAAAACACTGGCGCAAGAGCGATGAGCGAATATGGTTATAATCGCATTCCCTTCAAGTCGTTTAATGCGGAGCAATTCGCGAAGGCAGCCTCTCGCGAGCCGGAAGCATAAATCACCATTTAGCGCCTCCCCGTCACTGCAGGCGCCAAAGCGGGCGACGCGTCGCGACAGCGCGGCAGGGGCCGGCCGGGTCGCTCAACTGATCTCCGGTGGCGCCTCGCGCTTCAATTGGGGATGCGACATAGCCAGCAAAACTTCGATGTTTCTACATATCGATGCTCGAAACTAACACATGGATGTTAATAAAACATCGACCCAAAATCATCGATGTTATTAAACATCCATGTTTTTAAAACTGGATTAGTAACCATTGAAGTTTACGCAAGGGGGATTTAATTTGAAATTGGTTTCATTTATTAATTTTTAATTGACATTTAACTGACAAAACGAAGTCAACAAATCATCAAGACAACATATAAAACTGGAATTATTTAATTTGATACTTCAAAAATTTTTAGGTCTTTTATTGACGAAAACTATTTTATTTATGCTTCACCCTTCGTCACTTTCGTGTGAACAAATATTCAATTCTGAAAATTCTTATAGAACTTTTTGACGGTGGATTTTTTTCATAAAAAAAGAGAGACCACTTAAAAACATCGAACTCGATGGTCAAAAAACACGGGCTTGAAATAATCGATGTTAAATACATCTATGATGTTATAAAAACATATATGTTAACACCAATAAAACTTCGATGTCCCATCCCTAGCTTCCAACACTCGCGCCTCGTGAATTGATCAGGGAAATATTGCGCGAAGAGGGGCGCTTGTGGAGGGAAAGGCGGTGGCGATGAAGAAAGCAGGACTTCGAGAAGGGATCGCGAATGACCTTCAAAACGTTTAGGGCCCCTTCACATGGCGCCACTCAGCAGCGCTTTCGAGTAGCGTGTTTACTGGCAAAGCGTTGGTTTAAGTGGAGGTAATCACACGAGTGGTGTAGTCGTGCTGCAGTGACGCTCGTTGGAGAACTCCCGCCATAGGCAGCGCATCGTTATGTGTAACGTGCGTCTATACCCGCGCTTGAATTTTCTACCAGGCACCTACGCCCTAGCCTCTATCCGCACCGCTGCAGGGGCACAAGTACACCCCTGGGCTGGAATCCTGATCCCGCCGGAGAGCCGTTACCCTTCACGGGAACCTCCTCAATTAAGCCGGGGTGGGGCCACTCTGCCAGCTCAGAGCTACTACCTTGCCAGGGAAGCACAGAGTCGAATCAATCATCACCCACAATACGCCTGGACGAATCTCTGCTTAATTTCCCATTAGTATGGAGCACCAACACGACGAAACCAAGGGCCCATCTGAGGGCTGTTCGGTCCGTGGCCAGGATGGCTCGTGGCCCTCAAACCGTCTCCTCATTGCTTCCACCTTGAAGCTATTGACGTGACTATCGACGTGGCTACCGTCGGAATCTAGGCAACCTAGCAGGGGAATTCGTGGTCCCCGTCGGATCTTTACACGTGGGGTTGGGACAATTCCCGCACCGAATCCTGCTCAAAGGTCAGTGGCTAACCACCTTCTCACTGCAAGTGCTCAGCAGAGTAGAAGCGTGTCCGTGCCACCGCTAGCAGAACAGTTTTAAATGGCAGCGTTCACACTAGATGCGCCACTGAATCGATTTTTGCCCGCTTGCCAGTTTGGAGTTTTTCGGAAAACATCATAAGAAATCATTAATATATAAAAACAATAATATATAAAAACACCAGTAATGAAAATATTAACCCTTGGGACATATTTCAAAAATTTACATTTGTATAATTCTTAAAAAGGAAAAGAATATATCAAAACGGTGTTTAAGTCATGTTTTCATTTCATTTAACACTATTCATGGAAAAAATGTTAAAGAAAATATTTTGAGCTGTTTTAGAAATAAAATTTTTTTTATTATTGCCCATATTACATTCAAAATTACTCAAAAACTGGAAATATTTCCAAAAATCCGACGTATCATTAAGTAAGCAGGGAGAACAAATTTTATTGGAAGAAAAATTCTTCAGTGTTTTGGGGATTCTTCAATGATGCCAAAACGTTGAATTTGGTGTAAAGAACCTACAAAATATGGATTTTAACAATACAATGTATCAGGGGAAGTTATTTACTACTTATTGGAACAAGATTTATCCACTTTTTCGGCCACACAAAACTAGCTTTTCTGTCAAGAAATCCCCGATCCTTGCCACTTTACAACATTTTCTCTGTAAGTAATATGCGAGAAAGTAAAAAGAATGCGTGAACACAGTGGAAGGCAACAGTTTTCAGTTTTCCATAATCGCCCTACACATCTACCACTTCCACGTGACGTTGACACGCACGTTAGACTCCCAAAACATTTGTGTGTCAAATAACTTTTGGGGCCAAATTGGCTATTGCTATATGTATTACACATGTATTGTCTATTAGGCGGCGAGACTCCGAATTTCAACATATGCGATCGCAGGGCCGTAGCCAGGATTATTTTTCGGGAGGGGCTTCCAAAATTTAAAAAAATGGATAGTACGAGATTTATTATAATATCTTTCTCGGGTTTGGTTAAATGAGAAGATCTTAAAAAAAGATGAAACACCAACATGATTTAAACATATTTAAACATTATTTCCACATAATGTTATTTCGAAAGTTAAAACACAATATTTAATTTATTTTCTATTCCAATAATCCAAACTACGGGAGGCGTCAACTACAAACGCAATTTTTTTATCTTCTTTCCAGCCATAAAGTCAATCATTTTGTTCACAGTGATATCCCTATGAATTGAAATAATGGCTAATGCACTGAGTCTGTTATCGCGCATTACACTACGTATAAAACTTTTTACTCTCTTCATTGTAGAAAATGACCTCTCTACACAAACAGTTGTTACTGGCAAGGTAGCTAAGGTAGTAAGCATCTAATAGTACGTAAATATACTGGATTGCAGTTCTCTAAAACTTTCAGTTTTTTCTAAAACCTCGAGGTTAGCATCTATGGTGGAAGATTTTTTAACACCATAGTTCATACTCAGCTTTTACTACAGAGAGTGATGTTCTGTTATCAAAGTATGGAGCTAAATTTTCCAACTTGTTCATTTCATGGATGGAAGCGAAGCCTGGAAGGAGCACCTGGAAACTTGGAAGAATATCTTCATTTCAAGTAAATCTGTCTGTACTTATATTCATGTCAATATATTTGGATAAATTTTAAGTAATAAATAAATAATGAATGAATGAAAAAAAAAGATTAGAATTTCGAGGAGGGCTTCAGCCCCTCGAGCCCCTCCCCTGGTTACGTGCCTGCGCTATCGGCATAGAACAACCTTGAGTCTTGGCAAAGCGTAATATCCCTCACGTAATATCCCCTTTCTATGTTAAATGTCTTATAACCTCGAACCCTCGTACATCGAGATATCAGGCAGCCATGCTGCGCTTCCAGTTGTCCCGCTGCTCTAACTTCCGTCAGCCAGAAGTGGCTGGTGCCCCAAAAATTGATCTTGGAAAAATTGACATTTATTTCATTGGCAAACGAATTGTGTTTTATAAGGAGACAAGCATATTTTTATTCTGCTGCAGCTGACTAGACCTTTAAGGAACTATTAGTCATGCACACATCATACCACTGATACGAGAGGGAAGGGAACTGCAGAGAAAGGAAACGGATGTGATATGGGCCCAGATATGAAAGCGAATGAAACGACTTTAAACATTGCATTTCTTACCAAGATGATAATGTGACAAGTAGCTATTTGAGACTCTGCATTTAATAACTTTCAGTGCTAATAGACTTCTGTTCACTAATGTATAACCCGGTTCTGCCTAAGGTGGCATACGTTATCTCTGAGTTTTTATTTTTATTTTATATTCCAACTTCACTTGGCCATCCAATTACCTCATGATTGAAATTTCATCAAACATTTAAGAAAATATATATGCCAGAATGTGGTGAGGAACATTGAATCGCAACATTGTTCCCGCCAAGCACGTGTCGCTGCGTTTTGCATCATTAGTCGCGTTGCAGTTTATTGTTAGAACTAATTTCCGTTATTTCTAAGGTGTGTATATTAACCCCATTTTTACCTACATTTTTCTAACATTCTAAAATGGATATTTTCCATTGCAATGCCATAAAAATAATATATTTTGATCCAATTCATGACCTTTTGATCATATTTACTTTAACTAATTTGACATGTTTGCTGTCCTGTGAATAGGACAGTGGGAAAATCATTAGGCACGTCAAGTTTTCATATCTTCAAAAATTAGTTTTTGTATACAAATTTATTTGAAATTGTCATTTAATCTTTTTCTTGAAATGATGTACGAAAAATCTGATGGAACATTCTGGTACAAACACGGCACAAATGATTGGTACTAATTTGCTGACGGGGATGGTGATTGGGCTGGTGTTAGGGTTAGCACGAAGCTCCCCCCACTTTAAAATGGCTATATTTTAATTATTTTTGGTACAAACGAAAATTCTGGAGGAACAATCTGTTTCAAACAATTTAGGATGGTTCCAATTTTTCTTACGGTGGTGGCAGTGCCAGCGTGAACTTATAATGGCAGCCACCACCACATTATAACGGATGTATGTCAATTAATTTCTGTGGTACAGACGAAAATTCTGGAGCCGTACTCGGTTAGAATGTTTCCAAATTTTCTTACGAAGGTGGCGGTGTCAATTTGGAATTGGCACCACCTTAACTGAAAGTGCTCTACCTTGTAAGTGGTTTGATACAAACAAATGTTATTGTGGAACAAATAGGTACAATCTAGGTACAAACGAATGGTAATGGTTTTAGTGATGTGGTGGTAGTGCTAACATCACGGGCATATGGTTTTCTGTCACTCGTTTCTCAGTACATCAACGTTTATTGCGTTGGCTTTCTGCGAATTCAGTCGAACTTGCTTATAGGAAAAGATATCTGGTCTCAATGTGTATCGTGCAGACAATTCCCGCTTGTATTTCGTAATCCAAATAACAAGCAAGAAATTTGTTAGAAATGTTTTCAAGAATGTCGCCGCCATTGATACTGGTTCTTACCACTGTCATATTTATAGGACACCTAGTTTTTCTTGCAAATTTCTCTTTGATGAAATAAAATATTGGGAAATAAATGTAAGAACATATTCGAAAAACTACAGTAATTGATACTTGATTCTCCATTTGAATGATATAATGTGTTGGTTTTTCATTTCATTGAGTTCTATGAAAGCGTACTTTTGGTAAGAAAAAACAGAATATTTATAAATAATTATTCATTAAGTATGCTAAAATTATTCAATCAATTATAATTTAGTCAAAAGATAAAACTGTTGAAAATATTATACATTGAAAAGTGATGAAACATGAACAAAATCAGGAGCAAAAAATGCAGTACACTGTCATTTAAATAGGACAGTGGTAAAAAATGAGTATTTTCTATCGGATAGTTGTTTAGAATCCCAAATGCCATAAAGTTGAGTGAGCATCTTGTTTAAAAACTGTTATACATGTCACGCTACACAGATGCAACAATAAAAAGTTCTTTTTTCAGGAGCCTGTCTTTGCAGGACTTGAGGCTGCACTTGAGGCATAACAGGATAGAAAACATGCAGTATGTACTAGTGGTCGCCCAATGCAGTGGTTGATCGTAATAATTTTTTAAAAACATTTTTAACGTTATTGAGGGAATTCACCTGTAAAATTAGTGCGGATTTTCGATGTACTAACTACAAAGCTAGGTCGATTTAAGCCGCTGAATGGAGGAGAATTCTAGCGGTACGGTATTTTTTGTGGTATCCCTGATCAATAGAAGGCGAATGCCGGAGCACTACCCTAAGAGACTGACCCCACTGACTGTGCGAGATCTTTCCTTTCTCTTCCTTGTCCTATGGGTCGGCGCCAGATCTTTCCATCCAATGAGGGAGCCACCTTCAGGAATAAAGCATTGACTGCACTAACGGAACTAATTACCATGTCAACGGATGTACTCGACATCATTCAATCAATCCAAAATTCTTCTCATCTTCCATCTCCCTCGCTCTATTTATGTTCCTTCCTCTCCCCCTCCTTCACCTCATCTTTCTTCTGTCCTTGTGCCAATGTTAATGTAGCATGACAAAGGTTGTCGCTGCAACACGAAAGCGTGGAAAGGCAAACACGGCAAGCTGGTTGCCTAGAAAAAGGATTCCTTAGAAAATGAGTATTATGAAAGAAGTTTGGCAAATAGGCTGCACCAGTGGTACAAATGTTGGATGAACCGTCAGGAAAAAGAGAACTTTGCGTCTCAGACAATCGTCTCAGATGACACGATAATTTAATTGTTACTGTTCCGTCAACATGTCAAATGTAAAATAAACATGACCTTACGCTGAGAGAGCGAAAGACCATCTATTCCACTGCCTCATCTTGTCGTGAAATATAAGCTTTTGAGAAGAATTGATCGCGTGGATCAAAATGTAACAAAATACAGAATTGAGATTAGAGGTGGAAATGGTGGTGGACAATTTTCACTTGGCATATAGACGTCTCTGTGTACAATGGACGGATGCTTCACACAGAAACAGAAAATGAAACTTCTCAACCTGATTTCCAGTTCCGTATACAGGGGATGGTCGGGCACAGCGGCCAGTGCGAGCATAACGGTCAGGCAGGTTTGTAAGGCTGAAAAGTGCTGCTACACTGTGGCAAACGTGGGGAGGTTATCCTTGCACTCCCCTTAGCTGTCTTGAACCAACGCCAAGAAGAAAGAACGTCATCAAAAGTTATTGCAATTTTCGTGTTTTTCGTACCCTCAGATCTACGGTAAGTGCTCAATTCATGAAATTATTACAAATTTATGTAACAAGTTACGTTTTTGAAACAGAACTGTTTTAAAAGAACGGTAACTGGGCTACAAAATTCAGTAATGAGAAATGGCTCGTCGTCGATCTTGACATCTGACAGCAAGGTTTTGCTAATGGCGTCTGGGTGGGCATAACGGCCAGTAGGTGGCCAATGTGCCCGCCACTGTGGCCATTATGCCCATTTGCGTTAAAAGCTGATAAGGAAGCAAGAAACAACAAAAAGCTATGAAACGCAAAATAGACGAAGAAAAAGTTCAAGAATATTCATAAAAATCCAAATAAAACATCTAAGAAACCCCGGGTCAACACTGCTAAAAGAAACCTGTTTAAAGACACCGATGTTGAAGATGCAGAATGTTTATATTGTTGTGAAAAAGTTTCAGTTTCCAAAGAGCGATGGGTCAAGTGTCCAGGATGTGGATTGTGTACTCATGAACTGTGTGCTGATGTCTGAGAAGACGATGGATATTTATGTGAAAACTGTTCCTCAACTTACTAAAACACTTCATTTTTCATTATAAAAATGTTTTCTGTAACGTACAGTTTTGGAAAAAAATCGTTTGTACTCAAATGCATAAAATTTGCTTCTTTAATCTAAATGAGTCATCATTTCCTTTACCTTTACAGGACCGTCACGTTTTTAGTCGACTTTTTTGTTTTTGGTGCTACATCATTTTCATCACTATCACTGGGTTAAGGGGCGAAAATGTTAACCTCTCACGCCACTACAGTGGCTTACGGGCCTGTAAATGTTAAAAAAATCTAATTTAAAACCATTTTGCTCTATTTATGCTTCACTTTTTATTTGTATGGCTATTGTGCCCTACCTCTGTGGGCATAATGGCCACTTTGGTACTTTTTGGGAAACTAGTACCATACTGATCATTTAAAAACAACCAGAGAAGTAAACCTCTCTCAACATACGAATGGCCATATCCTAACCTAAATATTCTCCCTCATAATGTTCATTTTAATTCTCGAAATTTGCTGAAGGAGAAGCAATAATAAAAAAACATTTTGGCTGTTATTATTGATGTTCAGGATATTAAAGCTCTCACCATATGTTAAATCACAGAAAGCCTTGTACAGTAATGTATCTCATGTTTCAAGATCAAATGCACATCAAGCGTGAAACACGCTTTTAGCTGCTAGCACGCGATAGGAGCTAGTTAACTGGCAAAACCAGTATAACAAACACAATGAATTTTCTTATCAATCCAACTTAACATCCTAATAACATTCTAATTTGTTTGTTCGGCGCAGCTTATTGGAAGGTATTAAACCCCTTTACATTACCTTAATTAACAATGTTACCAATGAGAGTTGATTTCATTCATTTAACTTTTTCAAAAATTGTATTAATTTTTGGGGAAAACCGAAAATCATCTCAAGAGTGTCTTTCATGTACTTTTTAAACAAATGATTTTTATACTATATTTTACATTATTTTGATAGTTGTGTGAACTTGCCTATTATGAACTAGCCATAGAAGCAGGATTTCGGATCTTTTATGGGGGGGAGCGATTTTGGGGGGATAAGCATTTTTATAACAATTTAAAATTACAGTTTTATAAAAAATAACTTAAATTTTATAATCCGTATTGCTCACAATATGTATTTGATGCATAACTTATAAATATATGTATATAAATATAATATTTTATTATAGCTGCTAGGATTTTGTTTTTTATTTTTACATTTGAATACCATGTATCGTATGTGTGTAATACATGGGAAATAGTCTTTCTTTTTGAGAGTTAATTCGAGTGTTATGACTAAAGACCGGATTCTCGTCCAATTGCATCTTTTGTGTGCTAACTTAAAATTGGATGAAACCTTGACAGATTTTTGAATCATGAAACGGCCGATATTTTAGTACTAGTTTTATTTTGCACGAAATTGCACATTTTTGGGGTTACTGCACGATATCGCACTTTTTAGGTAATGCTGCCAGAAAATTGAAAATTTTGGGATTTTACTGGACAAATTTGCGAGATTCATAATTTATTGCTTAAAATATATTTTTTTTATTATCAGCTTGTTTTAATGTATATTTTTTTAATGTTTTATTTAAGTAAAACTTTTAATGACATAACCCAGTAATGCATTCGGGTGGTCTGTGAAACCGTTTAATATGTATTAATTCCGCATTTTGTTGCTCTATGAACTGATCGTCTATACATTTCATGATGCCTATTGTCTAATTAAAATTTCTGGCACTGAGCTACTGGAGCACGGATATGCGGTGTTACCAAGAACTAGGTCCGCGACCCTTGGTTGCGACCGCTCAGCCAACACTGTGTTCGGGGTCCATCTTCCCAATCGGATCATATATCCGTTGTGTCAGTCTTCGCTGAACTTACCAACAAGAGACTGCATGCGCGAGTCACATTGGACCTTACGTTCGGGCGCGAAGCTTGATGGCAAGCGCACTGCGTTTCAAATTCATCGAAATTCTCGGAGCAGATTATGCCCTGGGAAATCAAAAGAGAATAAACGCAGTTTTGACCGCTTTTAGCTGCGTGCACACGTACGCCAGAGTGAGCCTCGGCACACACACAACTGTACATGTAAAACGAAACTTTCCCTGTCTGAGATTGATAGAATATGTAGTAATTTCTCAGAAAATAATTTGGAAATATACATAATTGTGCCAGGCGGCTTAGCTCATTGGTCAGCGTGCTCGCTTTCCCGACACGACCCGACATGACCCGACATGAGGCGACTCCGGGTTCGATTCCCGGTCGGGCAAGTTTATAGTGTGCGTTTTCCTTGCGATGTCCCAGTACATGTTGCTGTGTAACGATGAGAAAACTCACTTCTCAGGTTGAGAAGACCAGAATACGGCGTAGGGATGTCTTCGTGCTAACCACATGTACCCCCTTAGCCCATGGTCGCGAGGCCAGAACACTAATAATATTTATTTAATTTGAACAAATACATACATTTACAAATAAATATATTTGCACTTGCATTTGTACAAAAAGGTTTCATTCAGGAAATCAGGATCACATTGCTGGAAGGCCATGGCCCGTACGCGGACTATCGCGCCAAGTACAAACACAATTGTAAATTATTATGGAAACAATTAAGAACACTTCTTTTGTTTCTTAATTATTTTGATTTCTGAAGGTTTAATTTTTTTTCAATATTTGTATTTACTTTCTTGTATTTTTAAGCCAAATTTATTTTTTGTGCGTATATTTAAAACGTCAAATATGGTTTGGTTAAACAATATGTACAAAATTATAACAAAAATACTAAAATCATAATATTTCAATCACCCTAAATATAAAATCTCAAATACAAAATAAGAAGATATATGAATTAACTGGAGTTTTCAGGCTACGTAATAACGTTTTGCACAATTTTGATCTTTTTATTGCATGTTTTTGCACGTTTTGGTGTTTTTACTGCAAGTTTTAGAGACTTTTACTATACGAAAATCCTGTCTTTAGTTATGACTCTTGATTTTAGACATGAAACTGCTTCATTTCTAAGTAAATAACGTTTAAAAACAAAATATAATTGAAAGATGATTAATTGATACGGTATATTCACAGTAATGCTGATCATTATCCCACGCGTTTTATAATGCTGAACTAAAATTCACCAATTTATGAAAGTATGTTATTAGCTCAGCTTAATAAAATGATTGTTCTCTTAATAATTATTAACTTTCTTCCCAAAATACAGAAAAAAGTAAATATTTTATCATATAAATATGTAGATCGGCGATATGAAAATGTCTAAATATATATTTTTTTTAAAATTAGTCCCAACATTGGGGGGGGGCATTGGCCCCTCTTGCCTCATTCCGCTGAATATCGTCTCTGACTAGCCAGAAATAGTTTAATAGAAATAGTTAATAATGCGATGAGCCCATGAAACTCTGAAATCTAAATATATTTTTATTAAATAAAGTTGGCTCGTTTCTATGAGTAACCAGGATCTGAGAATGCAATGATCTGATATGATGAACAAAGTTCTTCGAAACAAATGGGGAAATTTTTGGGGATTTTCACCCAAAGTCGAGATAGAAATATTATTCTCTCAATTATTATGAATACACTAGTGGTGCTACAGAATGGCACAGACTTTCCCGTATTAGTTTTCTATTTCCTTGGGACTTAGCTATTCGGAATTGCCATGAACTCTTTCTTGCCAGCTGTCATCTATTACCGCCAAAAGTACGTTTTTTTTCGTCATTTTCTTAATTTTTCGGTTTCCTATTGATAGAACAGAAACATTAATTTTAGAATATTAAAGAACACAAGAACCTAGTCATAAATGGCCATTTTCTTTTAAAAATTATGTGCCGTTTAAGAGAAAATGGCGTTTTTGCGCTACTAAAAACGCGAAATTTGAACAGAAAATTTCACAGAAAATGTTTGAATTTTCAAAATACTTTATTTGAAGTCATTTGAAGCACTCACACTCACAAATATAATAATGTTTACAAAGTGCTGGTAACGTGCATATTAAAGATGTGAGAGATCTTTCAAAAAAATTACAATTATGTAATTTTTGAAAAAACAAAAAAATATCCAAAAATAAACTTTACGCTATACTAAAGAGTGTAATTATCACTATCCATTACAAAAGTTTGAAGAAACAATTTGCAGCCATATATGAGAAAATAGCGTTTGAGCGTTTCTGAAAATGCGAAATTTTGAGCTACTTTTCACAGAAAACGATTGTTTTCGAGATACTTTACTTGACATTATTTAAAGCATGTATACTCGTAAATATAATAATGTGAAAAAATCGCCGATAATGTAAAAATAACTTGAGAAACATGTGAAAAAAATTACATTTTTGTAATTTTTGAAAAAACCAACCTATAGAGCAATATGGCTTTATGTCATCTGATAGAATACATTTACCACTATCCCTACCAAAGGTTTAAAGAAAAAAATTGGAGCCGTTTTTGAGAAAATCGTGCTTTTGTATTTTTTTAAATTGCACATATTGCACGCAAAGAAAGACGCCGAAAAAATTCAAACTTTCACAATTTTCGAAAATTCAGAGTTATCCGTGAAAATCGGACCTATGCCATTTTAATGTGTATTTTACTCTCTTCATACAAGAAATTTAAAGAAAAAATTTGGAGCCGCTTTTGAGAAAATTTTGAAAATCCCCGGGGGGCTTCATATAAAGTGCCCCCAATTTTTTAAGAATCTTTTTCAAAATCTCAAAGCTTCGACTAGAACCAGATCGACCGGGGAATATCCATTTTGGAAGAAATCGTACGTATGGTTTAGGCGCTAGCAGTGTTCACAGACGGACGGACGGACGGACGGACGGACGGACGGACGGACGGACGGACGGTTTTCCTTTCAATTGGGTTTTCGGTATCAAGGACCTAGAAAACAGGTTTTCTGGCTACACCACGTGTTAGGGGATTTTTTTTCTTAATTTAGCAACTGGTTTTATCCACTTTTTCGTTTTCATGGCCCGGCAATGAATTTTTTCCGTCTAAAATTTGCCATTTTTTTCGCGCAGCATTACATAACTTTCCCTATACTACGTATATCACTCCGTGTATACGTAGTATACGTATACGTGTACGTATATCACTCCGTGTATACGTAGTATACGTATACGTGTACGTATATCACTCCGTGTATACGTAGTATACGTATACGTGTACGTATATCACTCCGTGTATACGTAGTATACGTATACGTGTACGTATATCACTCCGTGTATACGTACGTATACGGGAAATTAAAAACAACAGTCGTTATTCTCTCTCATTGTTATGTATCAAAAAGAGAAAAATAAACAACAGGCATAGAGAGAGAAAAACATGAGAACAACAAAGATGTAGGGCTTCGAGCAGCTCGGTGGACAGTGATTGACTGATATGAATTATTTGAATTAAAAGTGGCAGCCAATAGAATCGTGAGGAACAGCTCATGACTTGGAACCATAATTTGAAGGCATTTTTCACTTTAAAGTTGGGGAATTTGTTTCGTTTGAATAGCTATTTGGGGGAAATTCCGTAGTAGTGGTGGGGAAACAGCTCGCAACACAGCTGGCAACCCTGGTGTACAATGGAGTTGCAATTGCTCGGCAGGCGGCAGCAGCAACTGGTGTCGCCAGCGCTCACGTCACGCTGTGGCGCAACGCCGGAGATAGCGTTATCTGCATCGGCAGCAGGGTGTGGGGCAACGCCATGTAGCAGTGGGTTTTGCGTCGTGCACTAGCGAAAGTGTTCACCCAACAGCGCAGCCAGTGTCAACGTCGTCCAACTGAAATGGCCGATACTACAGCCAAATCTGCACAGAAAATTTGCAAGTGCTTTTCTGACGTGGTGCTTTCGATGGTTCATGTTTGAAAGCATTCGGAAGAAACTAGTGACGTTAGTGTTGACAGGTGAAGTAGATCAGAATATGTTGTGTACAGTGTTTCTTGTGTTTCTCGAAACTTCGGGGACAGCGATGAGCGATGTTCTGATTTTTCAAACATATCGAAGCAATTTGCGACGAGATTGCATTATCATTACTGATGAAGTCCCCGTGAAGGACGCGTCATTTTATTGTCCTGTTGCTATGCACTTCTATACTCCATTTTAAACTGAGTGGCACTTCAAGGCCAAGAGCTGGGAGGAGAGGGGAACATTGTCATCCAATCTGCAGTTCCAATACCAAATATTTAAGTCGTAACGAAGCTCCCGATTGTTTGACAGGATCTATCTCTCCATACAGTTCGTGATCTTATAGGACCAGTCCGTTTAAATTGAAGTGTAGGTACAATACGAAAAAAATATAACTTATCCCAAGAGAACAAAAACGTATTGCAACATCTCAAAGGAAAATGGGGAAACATAAAAAAAAACTTTCTCGCTGAAAGCGCAGTTTTGGTGCATCTTCAAGAAACTCACAAGATTGAAGAGTCTTTCACATCTCAAAGATAAAAGTGTTTATTGAATGTGCTGTGAAAGTAAGTATTTCGAAACCGCATTTCGTGAAATGTTGGGTAAAAAGTTCGTTTTCTCGTGAACGTTTTCCATCTGCAAGTTCACTTGTTACCCCCTCGTAAGAAAATTTCCAGAATATCATTAGCAAATTCAATTTTCTGAGTGAATTTCCAATACCTTTGTATTTAATGTTTTCTTTACTTTGTATTTCGTGTTTTGTTTACAATTATTTGTTACGTGTTTGGAGAACTCGTTTAATGATTTAAATATTTCAATGAGCAATTTACACCAAATAAAAATATCGCAGGTTGTGCTCTTAGTTCCCCCACCATATTCCAAAAACAATTCCATCAGGAAAAGACAGAATTAGATAATCGAATATAACAGAAATTGACTACATAACAAAAGGTATAAGACTACAATGCTCTCAAACTTCTCATAATTGTTAGTACATCCAAAAGTTACGTGAAAATAATACTTATTGCCATGAATTCCTTTTTGTCAAAGTTAAATTATGTTCACCTCAATTCTTTTATTCTGAATCGTCACTTAGTTTCTTGCAAATGACATTATGACAAATATTTCTCAAACTGGTAGGTACAAAAATCTATCCAGAAATCGCTGGGAAGATAAAACATATTTTCAAATTATCATTTTGAAAATATTAAACTACGTTTCAGAATTGCATTACACGATCACTTTCAGTTATATTTTAAGAAACTTCGAAAAGTACTACTACAGGTCTAAATTAAAACGTCTAAATTAAAATCGTATAAAACATAATACGCCATTTATTAAACCACTTTTGTGTTATAAGCAGTGGCGAAGCGTCAGGGTAGGCAGAGTAAGCTGAACTATCCTTAAGAATCTTGAAGAAGAAGAAGGTGGGAAATATATCTTCACTAAAAAAGAAAATTGTCAATTTATAATGTCATTTTAGCCAATGTACACCGAACGTATGCGCACCAAGTTAATGTTTCTGTTCTTATGCGCATTTAATGCGAAGTGTCTTTGTCGCCGCCCGGTGCATCGGACAGGGTGGGAAGTAAGGCTCAGGCCGTTCCACTTACCACTGGAAGAGAGTTTGTGGGCCAGGGACGGGGCGCGGGGAAGTGAACGCGCATGCGCATTGAGAAGCTGGCCCGGTTATTCGGCCAGAAGGGTAGGCCGGCCTTACAACTGGCTACGTAATTTAAACTCCTGCCGGCAGGCGCTCTCTTCACCATAAGCATGCGTGGAACTTCCGGAAATGTCCACTAGAGGTCATTGAGCAACATCAGATATCACTACTAATAAAAGTAAAACATTTATTCCAATTTCAGTATTATACTTCCTGTGTCGCTAATTCATTAAGTACAATATTGAGAATGTTCACTTTTTTCTCCCCTCACGCTTCGCCACTGGTTATAAGCAGAATCTTAACGTACAACTAGAATACTTTTTAATAGATTAATTGTTTACGAACATTGAATGAAATATTTAATAACAGATGTGGCAGCATTTGTGTAAAAAGTTACCAAATGAATTACAAATGAATTTAATGTGCTTTGATCATGAACGGATATAAAGAGGAAGGAAAAATTAGGAAAATTCGTCCATTTCCCAACATGAAACAGTTTTATATAAGGTTATAACTTTTAAATAACTTTATATGGTAATTGTTTAATTACTAAATGGTTGAATAATAACACTTGAGAATTGAGACATACTTTGAGACAACATACTTTCCTGCGTCCCCACAAATTTATCGTTAAGCTTGTAACTGACCGACTTGACCAAAATAGACACTTGATTTTTTTTAATTTTGCAAATTGCTACCCGTATGGTTACCCAATTGCATACCCATTTGGTTAAAATATGTTGTCAAAAAAGAATTTTCGACAACATTTTTCGCGTCTTCTTCAGCATTGATAAATAATTGGCCACATCGCTCCGCAATTATTGAAATATTTGAAGCTAATGGAATGACCGACGACACAATTTCTAAATCTCCCTTTTGCAAGTGACGCCGCTCAATTTGGTAGAGTTTGCGTTGATTTTGAGGTTATGAAATAAAATTGAGAGATTTAGTCATGGAAATCACATCAGAAGGATTGAATTTGCAAATTGCGGCATCATCAGGTTGACTTCCCTAAAACGTGTCGTTGATTTGGTGCGGCGGTTGGAGGAGAAAAGAAAATGAGATTCGCAATGAGAAAATCACCATCATCAATCAAGAACGTCAGGTTTATAATTTTACCGAATAATGACTCGGATACCATTTTGAAATAAATATGAATTTCAGGAACGTGCTGAACACGTATTGACTCAGTAACTTTCTGACGAACAAATTGTTCTGGTATGCATCGTTGAAAATCTCAAGCTGGCTTGTGTTAATTAATTCCCTCTAACTACGCATTTAATTACAAGGAGATTAAAAATCATTATTGTAAGTCTATGAATGTTCAGTGTAAATAGCAACCAATTCTTTGAATTTCAAGAAGGAAGAAAGTCCGACAGAGAGTTTAAGAATTGCTGGTACAAGAGATCATTCAAAAGTGCAATAAATGTCCTCCTTCTCACCGTCAACAAGTCACAGAACCAAACTTTAGACTAAATAGCTGTGTTTTTAGAAGAATCCCGCTCTGTGTATGGTGAATTTATAGCTCTCTCCAACTTAAAAAATGTATTTTTAAAATAGATTTTCTCAGAGCAATTTGATGAAGAAAAATTCAGAATACAGAAAGTTTTAAAATGAAAGAAAATAACTCGCACTGCATTTTGTTTTTAAGAAGTTTAATTGTTGTTCTTTGTTAATTATTTTTGGGAGTTTAAGTCGTTCGTTTGATGGGTTTTCACTAATATTCATGCAATTCAAAGTCAGTGGGAATACCCAATGTCCTGTCTAAAATGGGTGTCTGAGATTTTGAGGAGAACGGGGTTCTTCATTACTTTCATTTATTTTAACCTAAAGTTTTAAAGTCTTTCCTGATAATCTCGAAATCATAATGCAATGTGTCATACACACAAAACTATTTTTCTTCATTAGTCTTCCAATTTCACAATATCATTTCAATTTCTCTCTACTAACTAATTTTCAGTAATTATCATCTTCCCTTACGCGTTAATATTTTGTATGTTCCCGACTCCTTTTATCTCTTATTTCTCCATTTTCACTTGGTTTATAGTGCAGAGCTTGCTCTGGTGGTATATATCGCGGCTTTTCATATGGTACACCATTTCTATCTGTACTTATTTCTGAATGTATTGATTTAGTTCGCCCGGTTATCAGTTTATATTTTAACTTTTTATTTGATCTTGATAATTTACTACTCTTTACTCTTCTCAGAAGTCTCATTTCCGTCGATTCAATTTTTTCCAAACGCACTTGTTTTTAAATTGAAGTTTTGCATTCACGTAATGTGACTGGAAGTACCATAACATCGTTTATCTTCGGGCTTTCTTTCTAATTTTTTCTCTATACATTCACAAATTTCTAGGAATTTATGGATTTTATTGATTTATAGAGTTATTTTGCAGAGACGCTCTGAACAATTAATTAAAATGAGTTCCCAACTTGCTCCCATTGAACTTTTTCAAAAGCACAAGTTCAGCTTTACATGTACCCCTATTTCAAAGGTGAGTGAAAAGTGCTTAAAATTTCCTTAATGGGTAGTAACAACATGGGACGTGTGGGGGAGAAGTACAACATTGTGACGGGGTAATGTAGGCAACTCCCGGACATTAATGTTCATCGCGTTGTCTATATACCGCTGATGCTCTTGACTCCGAAATTGTTGCCAGCTTGTTCATTTCAAACGAGAATTCTTTTACCAACTTCATTGCAATTAATTGATATTGATAATTGTTTATTGGGTAAGCGTATTATTGTTGTTTATTACTGAGCGGAATTGCAATTTGTAATTAAGGGACTCGTCAACCTGAGTTCTAATTTTTACTTTCCAGTATACGTACGTATACACGGAGTGATAATACGTAGTATAGGGAAAGTTACGTAATGCTGCACGAAAAAATTGCCAATTTTCGGCGGAGAAACATTAATTGCAGACCGTGAAAAGGGAAAAGTGGATAAAACAAGTTGCTAAATTAAGACAAAAATCCCTCAACACGTGCTGTAGCCAGAAACCCTGTTTTGTGGGTCCTTGATACCGAAAAACCAATTGAAAGGAAAATGTCCGTCCGTCAACACTGCTAGAGCCTAAACCATACATACGATTTCTTCCAAAAAGGATGTTCCCCGGTCGATCTGATTCTAGTCGAAGCTTTGAGACTTTGAAAAAGATTCTTTAAAATTTGGAGGACTTTATATGAAGCCCCCCGGGGATTTTCAAAATTTTCTCAGAAGCGGCTCCAAATTTTTTCTTTAAATTTCTTGTATGAATAGAGTAAAATACACTTAAGATGGCATAGGTCCGATTTTCACGAAAAACTCTGAATTTTCGAAAATTGTGAAAGTTTGAATTTTTTTTCGGCGTCTTTCTCCAACTACAAAATTGAAAATAGAGATTTTTTCTTCAAATTTGTTCTGCATATTGAGTTCTTTCATAAAGGTCATGTAACTGTTTCTCAAAATTTTAGTAGTTTTCGTGCAATATTGCGTGCAATATGTGCAATTTTAAAAATTACAAAAACAAGATTTTCTCAAAAACGGCTCCAATTTTTTTCTTTAAACTTTGGTAGGGATAGTGTACTCTATCAGATGACATAAAATTCATATTGCTCTATAGGTTGTTTTTTTTCAAAAATTACAAAAATGTAATTGTTTTTTCACATGTTTCTCACGTCGATAATATTTACATTAGCGTAGATTTGTTCGCATTATTATATTTACGAGTACATGTGCTTTAAATACTGTGAAGTAAAGTTTCTCGAAAACACAACCGTTTTCTGTGAAAAGAAGATGAAAATTTCGCATTTTTAGAAACGCTTTTTTTTAATATTATTTATTTCCTGTTCAATTTTTATACAATTTTTTCAGGATGGATGAAAACATTACAATATCATACAATTTTTGGGAGATGCCATAAATTTCAATCATAATTACTGCTAATTATGATTATGTTTTAATAAAACTTGAAATAAAAACTTGATTTTTAATTCGAATTTAATATTTTTTATTAATATAAATGTTGAGTTTTAAGAGAAAAAAATATTCTGAATAGATTTAGAAATTTATTTACGGAGGGTGAAATATATCTTTGGGGAAGCGGGAACGAATACGTTTTAAGTTATAATTTTGCCCTAAATCGAAATGTTGATGAGCTGGAAATTTTGGTAAAGAGTTGAAGAAGTTTGAAGATTGAGTAATTATAAATGTCTTAATTGATTCTATTTGTAATTCTTTATGTATCTGCTTGTTAGAGATGAACCATTCAGCTTTTAGAATTCTCCTTAAAAATTTGTTTTGAATGGTTTGTATTTTTTTAATGTTTGACGCAGATGCATTACACCAAATTGGGCATGCATATGTAAGTGAAGGTCTTATTATTATTTTAAATATTGAAATACCACACTCAATTTGTAATTTTGAAAATTTATTAGTTAACGGGTATAATTTTGATATTTTTTGGTACTTTTATTCGCAATATTTTGAATGTGAGATTTCCAGGTTAAACGACGATCGAAATGTAGTCCTAAATATTTAATTGGAATGTGATTTTCTATCCAAGGTATATTTATATTATTTATTTTGAGACATGGGGGATTAGTAGGTCTGCAAAGTGTGAAAATTTTTGTTTGTGTTTTAGATGGGTTTATTATTATTCTCCATTGTTGGGTCCATTTAATATATATATATTTAAAGAATTTTGTAGAGAGTTTCGAGCAGTTTGTATATTTTTGTGAAATGAAAAAAGGGCAGTATCATCGGCATACAGTGCTATGGTGGTAATAGGAAGGTGTGGAATATCTGACATGTATATGTTAAAAAGTAAAGGTGAAAGTGTCGAACCTTGAGGAATTCCTGAGAAGATATGACGAGAAGTAGAATAAGAAGTATTAATTTTCACACAAAATTTACGATTATGTAGATAGTTTTTTATTATTTCGAATAAATATACAGGAATTCCTATTGAATGTAATTTAAAAAGTAATCCAGAATGCCAAACTTTATCAAACGCTTGGGCAATATCGAGGAAAATCCCAATTGTATGTTGCTTTTTGTGAAAGTTCTGAGCTATTAATTCAGAAACGCGTAGTAATTGGTGAGATGTCGAATAATTAATTCGAAAACCAAATTGGTAATTGGGAATTGCTTGTGTCGAGGTAATATAGGATAATAATCTAGTATGTAGTAGTTTTTCAAAAATTTTAGACAATGAAGATAAGAGACTAATAGGTCTGTAGTTCAAGGGAAGGTGGGGATCCTTGCCTGGTTTACATACGGGTATAACATAAGCTAATTTCCATGATTGTGGGAAATAAGAAATACGAAGCATTGAATTGAATATATTTGTTAATTTCGATAAAATTTATAAATTAAGTTCTTTTATCATTTTGTTTGAAATAGAATCATATCCTGAAGTTTTGTGAATATTTAACTTTTGTGTTATTTTTTGAACTTCTACAGGAGAAATAAACTTAATTTTTGAAGGAACTGAATAATTTGGAGAAGAGATGTAAGACTCAATTTCGCTATTGAAAGTTTGATTTATTATAGGGTTTGGTGTAAAAGACTTTTCTAGTTGATCTACGATTAAATTTGATTTTTGAAAATCGGTGTAGGCAGATGTAGAACCGTTGTTTAATACTGGAATAGGGGGAAAAGATTTTGTTAAGTTTTTGATTGTTGACCATTGTGGTCTGCTATTGGGATGTATTTGTGCGATATAATTTTGAAATTTGTCTAATTCATATTGGTCTATACGTAATTTGATAACGCGTGATAACTTGTTGATTTTTCTTTTAATGTCAGGGCGACGTGTTTGTTGCCAGAATCGTCTTAAGTTATGTTTGGATTTAATAAGATTTAAGATATTTATAGGGAGAGATCGAGTATGAATGTACGGTTTAATGTGTGTAGTGGAATATTTATATGCATCTAGAAGTATTTTAGTGAATCTTTCTATTTCTATGTCAATTTTTATGTATTATCTAAGTTCTTTGGGAAGTTAAAATTCGAATTTATATATGAACGATATGTATTCCAATTTATTCGAATGTTATGGAAGGGATAGTTAATTTTTAATAGTGAAGAATTAAAACATACTTTAATACGGAGATGATCGGAATCTAATTCAGGAATTGGGGATTGAAAGAATTGTAAATTAACATTTTTTATAATTATTATATCTAAAATATCTGGTATTATATTGCTATGATTAGAATAGTATGTTGGTTCGAAGGGTGCATGTATGTCTAAATTATTTTGAATTATATATTGTTGTAGACGTATACCCTGCGGATTTGATGAGTTACAACCCCAAGAAACATTTTTACTGTTAAAATCTCCCATGAGTATAATTGGATTAGAAGATTGAAAAATGAGGTTGTAAATTTGAGTAGGAAAGGGTTTGTTTGGTGGTTTATAAATAGAATATAGAGAGTAAATCACGTTATTTATTTTAATTTCTAATGCTATACATTCTAAAATGTCAGATATAGGAAAAAATGTTTGTTGATGAAATATAGAATTCTTGATTATTATTGCTACTCCACCAGAAGCATGATCAGAGATTCTATCATTTCTATAAATTTTATAACCTTTTAAGTATAGTTTCTCATTAGGGGTCAGATGAGTTTCAGAAATACAGTCTATATCAATATTATGATAAGATAAAAGTGATTAAAAATATTTTGTTGTCGCTTTAGTCCATTAGCGTTCCAGTTTAGTAGTGTTATATTTATATCTATATTGTTATTAATGGCCATTAAAAAGTGGAGACAGAAGGTTTTGTAATAAAGTCTGTATTTGTGGGATAAGTGTAGAAATAATTTGTTGAACTATGTTGGTAATTAAAGATGTGTAATTTGAAGTAGAAGGGTTTTGTTTTAATACATCAGAGTATGAGAATTTAGGTGATGTGTGATTATGTGTTGGAGATACATTATGATTTGTTTTAAAAGGGGGATTTTGAAAAGAATTGTTATGTTGAAAGGTTTGAGATTGGGGAAAATGTGGAAAGTTCTGTGCATTTAATTTTGGAGAAGGAGAACGCAAATTTGTATTTATTAACAAGTGTGAATTTGAATTATTAGAATTATTTGGTTTAAGTAATTCTTTAAATGCAGGGCAACCTTTGTAATTAGCAGTGTGCATTCCGAGACAATTAACCCAAACCGGAGGGGTTGTTTTTGGAAGAGGGCAGTTCGAATAATGGTGGTTTTCAGTACATCTTACACAACGTGGGATTAACCTACAATTGGCTTGTGTATGATTGAATTTTTGGCATCTCTTACATTGAATAGGTTGATTATTTGATGTTTTTGCTTGGACTTTTATTACATTATGAAAATTTTTTTCCAATTTGAAGATTTTAGAGGCTTCAGCACTTTTAGTAAGTTCTATTGAACAAATGTCTATAGGTTCACGGTTTTTATTAAATAATCTGTATACTTTTTGAACTGGGTAATTAAGTTTGATTAATTCATTAAATATACTTTCGTTTGAATAGGTAGTAGGTATATTTTTAAATAAAACTGTGAGAGTTTTAATAGTAGGGTCACGGTACGAATAATATTGTATATTATTTGTATCACAAACATTTTTATATTTTCTAAAATCTTCAATTGATTGAAAGTTAATTTTAACATTATTCTTTATAGTTTTGGTTGTGAAATCATTTTGAATCATATTTTTTATATCTTGAAGAAGATTATTAAAATTATGTACATTTGAAACTATTATTGGAGGAATGGAAATAGTTGGAAGTTCTTCATGGGTATCTTGAAGATCTGCTAGTGGTCCATACTTATTTTGTAGTGGAATTCCATTTGTGGTCATGTTGCAATTGAAAAGTGAAGATCTTTTACCTGGTTGTTGAAGTAATGAAGAGCCTTCTCTTTTTCTGGAGTCACTTTTGGATTGAGTCGTTGCTGATTGCATAGGAATGTCACTTTGACAATTTGACGAAGTAGTTGCCGGAGGGATGGTGCGAGAGTTGGAGTTAACTGCTTGTAATTCTGTATATTCACTGATTTGAGATAGAGGAGTCGAAGTACCAGAAAAGTTACTAATTTGTTCTTGAGGTAGTGGGGATGAAGATTCATTTGTTATTGTAGCTGACTGTAGTCCATAGATGTTATTGTAATTTAATCCAGGAAATGCCGAAATGTTATTTGGAGGCTGAATAACTATATTATTACCTTGATGTTGAACAATTTCTTCAGTAGTCATGGTTGAATCTTGCATTTCAGAATTGTTTTGATAGCAAGCACTACCCTGAATAGTGCCGATGGAAGCAAAATTAGAACCATTTGGTGAGCTGGCTGTTTGAAAAGACATATTTTCCAAACCAAAGATGACCGAGGCACTGATGTTATTTGGTCTGTCTATTTGATTATTACTGGCAGTCCGATTCAGTACAATATTTTTACAGCAGAAGTAAGATAAATCACTTTAAATAACAAAGTTTAGGAGAGCAATTTTATGAAACATAGCCATTCAAGGCCTCCTAATCCTTTAGAAACGCTCAAACGCTATTTTCATATATGGCTTCAAATTTTCGCTTCATATATGCTTCATATTCACGCTTCATATATGGCTGCAAATTTTTTCTTCACACTTTTGTAATGGATAGTGATAATTACACTCTTTAGTATAGCGTAAAGTTTATTTTTGGATATTTTTTCGTTTTTTCAAAAATTACATAATTGTAATTTTTGTGAAAGATCTCTGACATCTTTAATATGCACATTACCAGCAATTTGTAAAGATTATTATATTTGTGAGTGTAAGTGCTTGAAATAACTTCAAATAAAGTATTTTGAAAACTCAAACATTTTCTGTGAAAATGAGCTTCAAATTTTGCACTTTTAGTAGCACTAAAACGCCATTTTCTCTTAAACGGCACATAATTTTTAAAAGAAAATTGCCAATTTTGACTAGGTTTTTGTGTTCTTTAATATTCTAAAATTAATGTTTCCGTTCTACCAATAGGAAACCGAAAAATTAAGAAAATGAAAAAAAATTGTACTTTTGGCGGTGATAGATGACAGCTGGCAAGGAAGAGTATGTGGCAATTCCGAATAGCTAGCGAAGACCCAAGGAAATAGAAAACTAATACGGGAAAGTCTGTGCCATTCTGTAGCACCACTAGTTATATTTATGGCGTGTATCTGCATTTAACCATGATTACTCATTGGGCTAGGTATTAACAAAGTCAATTTTTTAAAAATATTTTAATTATTTCATCCGATATGCCCGTTTTTTCTTCCAAAACAGGGTATAATTTGAAACTCATGAAACGTTGAAATTTTATTTAAGGATTCCTTTTTACGATTGTTACTAGGAATGAACTTTAGTGCCTGAACCTAAATTTGAAGATTCATAAGGGACTTGTATATACTTTGGAGGGTAACAATAACAATCAACAGAGCTAATTAATATTGCTAACTTGCATTTGCTAAAAACGTTTCAGGTTGAGGCACAATAATTGATTTTCTGTAATTAAATAAAAAATAATCAAAGATATCTTTAAAATTAGAAGAGTTACTATCTTTCGAGAAGGGCCTATCAAGAGAAAAGGTAACTTTAGAGAAAGGTCAGATTAAGATTCAATAGTTCTAAAGTGGTCGTCAGTCTGGTTCCCCAACTACAAGAAATATTTTTTTCAAAAGGATAGTCTGCTTTTGATGTGACAACATAAGGACTTTACATTAGTTTTAATTGCATTTTTAAAATTTCTCACGAAATATTCTTAATTTTTCTTTCATTTTTTTGCGATCAAGGCCACTTGACCTGCAAACGGCCGTGGGACGTGGTATATGCGTGCGCACTGGAAAAATACAATAAATCGAAAACTAACAAACTTTGAAACAAAAATTTTTAAGCAATGAAAAATTGAGCAATGCACAACAATGAAAATAAAAAATTCGAATTTTTCACGAAAAACCTTCTTTTGAGGTAGACGAGTACCTTTATACCAGCTTAGAGTGGCGCCTCCGACGAGTACTCTTGCTCTAAACGGTTATGCAAGTTTTATCTGACACCACTTACGTAGAATAGAGAAAGAACAGTAAAACCTGTCTAAAGCGGAACCTGTATAAGTCGGAAAGCTGCCTTAACCGGAAAATTTCTCCGGCCCGTGAGTTTAAATGGCATTTTGCACAGCATAAAACGGACCCTCTCCAAAGCGGAAACGGATCGGTTTTCCATGTCCTAAAGGGAAAAAAAATCTTTATAAAACGGAATTCCTGTGAATTTAATGCAATTGGCAGAGAGACGCGAGATGTTCGTAATGGAATGAATGCACCTGCAAGCCTGTTTTAAATTCTCTATCCCTGTGACATGTGATTTAGTCGTGGCAACCGGACATTGAAGGAAAGGGGCTGCAGCTGTCAGGGTAGAATTCGACCTTGGGGTCGCTTGTCTCTCAAGGTGTATGCGGTAGAGGAATTCTCTCTCTTCCGACTCTGAGCATGGGAAGCTGTACGGACATGGCTTCTATTCAGGCGTCTCCCTATCCCGCGTTGAACATCATTACTCCTCAACTAGATACGCATTGCTCAAGGTCATGCGAGGGTATCAAAAAGTCATAGTTATGGGTTGTGACGCATTGTGCGTTGAGTCAGCAAGCAACCCGAAAACAGCCACTAGGCAGTAAGGTGTGTATTTTTCAACTCACGATCTTTCAAAGAAAAGTGTTTAAAATTCATTTATTGGTGATTTCTACCATAAATACGTTACATGTTAACGCATTTTGAAAATTATAATAAAGTCATAATTCACTACTTTCAGGGCAGAAATATAAATATCACAAGTGCCATTACATGGACAACCTTGCATAAAACGGAAACCTCCCTAAACCGGATTTTTTGTGTCCCGAACTATTCCGGCTTAGATTTTATGGTGTTATAACGCTGCGGAAAAAGCGGTAATTTCTCGGCAGGAAAACTTGTTTTGTGGGTCCCCGATTCCAAAAAAAATGGATCATTCTTGTTCCTACACGAAAGATAAAACTTCCTCTCACTAGTTATGCAAACGAATCCACGTTTTGTTGGTCCTTGATACCGAACTAGAAGTGTTACAACAGCACATCCTTTCTCGCAATATTACAATGTTATGTTTCATTAATTTCAAACAGAAATTAAGTGAAAACTACGAACTTTTACAAAAAAATTGTACGTGGCCTTTTTTAAAAAACTAATTTTGTCCAACAGACTGAGGTAAAAATCGTTATCTTCAATTTTGTAGTTTTTCTTCAATTTCTGAAAAATCAGGGTTTTCAACGAAAATTAGATCTGCACCATTCCCTTAAACGACCTTCGCACAATTTAAAAACAAAATTTAATAAAAAAATTTGGGGTAATTTTTTGAAAATTTTTAAAATGTCCGAGGGACATTATGCAAAGTACCCCCCAAAAAATAGCATATCGATTTAAAATTCCAGGGATTGCGACATCAGCGAGAACGATTGGGGTACATCAATTTTGGAGAAAATCGGTTGAACGGTTTATCCTCTGGCGTTGTGTACAGACGTTTTGTCGTCAATCGATTTTTCGGTATGAAGGACGCACGAAGTATAGATTCTGGCAACACCACGTGTTAGAAATTTTTTTTTCTATATTTAGCCACTGGATTTATCCATTTTTTCGTTACCATTCCCTTAAACGACCTTCGCACAATTTAAAAACAAAATTTAATAAAAAAATTTGGGGTAATTTTTTGAAAATTTTTAAAATGTCCGAGGGACATTATGCAAAGTACCCCCCAAAAAATAGCATATCGATTTAAAATTCCAGGGATTGCGACATCAGCGAGAACGATTGGGGTACATCAATTTTGGAGAAAATCGGTTGAACGGTTTATCCTCTGGCGTTGTGTACAGACGTTTTGTCGTCAATCGATTTTTCGGTATGAAGGACGCACGAAGTATAGATTCTGGCAACACCACGTGTTAGAAATTTTTTTTTCTATATTTAGCCACTGGATTTATCCATTTTTTCGTTACCATTCCCTTAAACGACCTTCGCACAATTTAAAAACAAAATTTAATAAAAAAATTTGGGGTAATTTTTTGAAAATTTTTAAAATGTCCGAGGGACATTATGCAAAGTACCCCCCAAAAAATAGCATATCGATTTAAAATTCCAGGGATTGCGACATCAGCGAGAACGATTGGGGTACATCAATTTTGGAGAAAATCGGTTGAACGGTTTATCCTCTGGCGTTGTGTACAGACGTTTTGTCGTCAATCGATTTTTCGGTATGAAGGACGCACGAAGTATAGATTCTGGCAACACCACGTGTTAGAAATTTTTTTTTCTATATTTAGCCACTGGATTTATCCATTTTTTCGTTACCAGGGCCAGGCAACAAGAGATTTTGTGTCGAAAATTCGCCGTTTTCCGGCGCAAAATTACAATACTTTCTCTTCTTACGTTAGTAAGTGCAAGAAAGTAAAAACTGGTTTAGAGGTGAACGTTTGTCCGTGAAAATAGCTAACACGTAATTCCGAGGCAGAAATTTTGCAAAATTTTATATTCCTCGATGTTCACCTTATATTGTGGCTCCATGAACTTGAAATGGTTATTTTGGTTTTGGAGAATATTACATAAAGCCTCAAGGGCATTTTCAAAATTTTCTAAAAACTGGTTGCAATATTTGTCTATTTCTTTTTCCTCCTCCAGGAGATTCCACCTTACAGTAACACAGACCGTGTGGGCGAGGAGGCTTGCGTGCTCCAATGAAATCGAGGGTATTGCAGGGGTAGCACTGCTATTAAATTGGCGATCTGATTAGCTCTGCTGCCGGTAGTGTCACCCATGTTGCACAAGTTTGGGTGGAGGAGCCAGACGAACGGCTATCTCGCAAAATCCCATCTGCCCTGTTCCTTAACAAATTTCCAATCCTCTCAAATCCATCACCAATATCCTTTGCCTTCCCCCGCCTGCGGTACTGATCGATGTGGTGGTTCACTCACTAATGTGACATGTCTCTCAGTACTTTATGCCGTACTTCTTTCATCTTTCCTTTAGGTCCCTCTTGATCCATGGGCTTTTCGATCCCGACGCTAAGAGGGATCTCTTCTTCTCTTTTGCGTAATTTTCTTTGTTTGTTCTTATTCCTATACTCTCTGAGACTTTATCGTCTTTGATTTTCTTGGTAACAAGAGTTCTCTGCAAGCCAAAGTGTAATGCGACCCGTGCCAAGGGCGAATAGTGGCGCAGGGGGTATCTGCGTCTCGAATAGAGCCTACAGGATACCAGGCGATCTCCTGTAGTAATTAGACTTACCTATTCATGAGTGGCTCTGAATAGATGGACAACTAACCCTAGCTATTCGTGGAAACGAGATGGACTTGTAAAATACAACTATGAAATCTGAAAACAACAGAAAAAATTAAGAAATGTACAAAAAAGTGTCTCCAACCCAGGATGAGCGATCGGAAAATTAAAAAAATAAAAATAAAAAAAAGATGCATTTAGATCTCCTTGCAGGAGTGAGCAGCTGGACTCTAGACGAACTACAACAAAAGTTAATGGAAGCGTATCAAATAATAGACTAGTTCGAAAAGAAATTAAAAAAGAGCAGGAAGATAAGCTTAAAACACTGAAAACAGTGCAAGTACCAATGAAGGAAAATATCACACTAACTCTTCAAAATTTGATTTGGAAAAACCGGAGAATAAGAGGCGACGAGTGTACAGGAAGAGAAAGGCTTCAACTTCTCCAAAGGAAATTGTGGTAAAGGAGAGCTCGTCAATAGGAAATGATTCGTATTCCCTGAAGGAGTCCTCCCTGAAGGATAGTGTCTCCAATCCTTCCACTTCAAATACGGCAAAGCTTGAGACTATTGTGAAAAATAAAAGCAAAATTCCTCCATTTAGCTTAATTAATGTCCACTGTTATGATACGGCAATGAAAATAATTATCGAATTAAAGATCCACCAGTAATAACAAAGGACAAAGAATGGCAATATAAAATAAATGTGTATTGTGATGAAGATTTTTAGATAATGACTAATATTTTAGAGAAAATAGTATAGAACGCTTTTAATTACTAAAATACACAGAATAGACCAATTAAAGTCTTGATACGAGAACTCAGTGGAGAGTTTCGAGGAACTTTACGAGATTTCATGTGAAGCACTTGTACTCATAAACGCAATAATGTATATAAATCGTCGGTAATGTAAATATCAACGACGTGAGAGATACAAAATAATTACATTTGTGTAATTTTTTGAAAAACACAAGAATATAGCAAAATGGCGTGTATGTCATCTTATGTGCATTAATTACTGCCCTTAAAAAATGTGTATCCCTTTTTGAGAAAATGTTATTAATATGTCCCTATTTCACTCAAAATTGCTTGCAAACTACTAAAATTTTGATTGAATTTGTATTTAGCCATTATGTTTTCCATCAAGGGCAATTGGCCTCGGAGCCGATTGATCCTTGGGTTCCTAGTCTGTCATCCAACAGGAACCCGCAATATCTGGAATTCACTTAAACTTCGTGACTTCACATAGATAACGAATTCGGCAAGTGACGCCGGTTTCACGGTCATGGCTTTTCAGTATCCTAGGAGTTGTGTGGGTGACTGACGGAAACTGCGAAAACCCCGGTCAAGGTGGCCGGCACGGATATTTGAACCCGGGCCTCACGAATGCGAAGTCAGCGAGCTATGCCCTGAGCCACTTCGCTCTGTGTATGAAATTTACATGACATTAATTAAAGAGCTGATTGTAGAGAACAAATTTGTTTGATGAAAAAATCACTACCTTCAATATTGTAGTTGTAAGAATACGGTGACGAAACGTCAAAATTTAGCCATTTTCGACAATTCAGAGTTAACAGGGACTCCATCTTTATAAGTGTATTTCACTTTATTCTTATAAGGAATATCTGAAGTACTCCGCGTTGCCCGGATATTTTTCATAATAATTTATTAGAGAGAAAGAGGAATTCCATCTATTCTCGGCCTGTGGCGGAGCCTACAATGTACTCGAGGGGTGTCCAACAGGCGGTTCGCATGCGGCCCGCGGTGACATTTACTATGGCCCGCGAGAGGATATTAGTAAAAAATGAAGGTCCCCCCGCATCCATGTCGGGCGAGAACATTGTGTGCCTAGCACAGCCCCTTTAATGTAAATCGAGGTTATGTTTAGATTTAAGAATTTTTTTTCTAGTAATTTAGAAATTCAAAATCCTCCCAATGTGTTACACTGCAAGGTATGGCCTGATATCACGTATTATTCCATCCCCCCCCCCCAAGACACACCGTTTTAGAGCAGCGGGGATCAACATTGCGGCGAGGTCCAGTGTGGATCGTCCGAGTAATGAAAGTATGGCCCGCAATCATATTAAATATTTTAGTTGTGGCCCTTGAGGCCTTGCAAGTTGGACACCCCTGACCTATTCTATTGTATCTCCCCTCCCTCCTACCCGGTCTATGTCTGCAGGATATCTGGAAATATCCGGCCTTCCGTACTAACTAAAACAATTTCTCACTTAAAAACATATACATTGCTATTGCAGTTCCAGCCTCCAAACTTCACTTTATAACTGAATATAATAAACAAATCTAAACTAAACAAAATAAAATACATGTACTGACGTGTATTGTTTTTATGTAATTTTATGCATTATCCCAATATTTTTAATCAAGTGCCATATCGCAAAACATACAATTTTTTTCTTCACGAGTATTCATAAAGAAAAGTTTGAAATTGATCTTGCCGCGCCAATTGATGTTTAAATATAATTAAAGTAATTTTAATTGAATTCCAATACGCGTTTTAGGATCCTTGATAAATAGTGGCTGGTGGAAATGAGCCTTTAAATACTTAGACAATTCTAACATCTCCAAAAATCCGAGATTACAGTGGATCCCGGCCGGACAAAAGTTTTTCTATTATCTATAATAACCTAATCATATCTCTGTTTTCAACAACCTTGAAAATCAGCATTGACACACATTCAATTCCCCCACATACCCCTTTACCATTACTGTTTTACTTTAATCATACTTCTTTCCAAACTTTCATCAAATGAAATAAATCACCCCTTCACCACCCAAAGGTACGCTGTCACTCTCCACTATAATAAAATACTTCCCTACAAAACTTCATCCATCCGTCACAGTTTCAGCATAACACGTAAATCACTCATAATATGTTTCCGCCCACACTGTCACTCGTACAACTCGCAAATACATATAATAATAATCATGCTTAATTTACTCCAATTAAATATGTGTGCATGCTTACATTTTACGACAATATGAAGCACATCCATCAGAAAATTATTTCTCCCAATCATTTCATATCTCTAATATATATGAAATAGATTCACACCTATACGCAAAAATCAATATTCAAGTTACTTTTATAAATAGAGCGGAGAAAAACTCAGAAACATTTCAGATTACACAATTGACAGTGAAAATAGTATTGCATAAATAAGCAAATCTAGATGCATTGATGAACTCAATCGTTGATCTTAGCCATCATCCTCTGGTGGTGCGCAGCTAAACTATTGCATATTGATGCGCTCTTGAATCTGTGATGTAATGCTAGGCGAAAAAAAATCAGAAAAGTAATTATTCTGTACATATATTACGTTTTGTGGCTGTAAATCATAGCACACAGCACTCCTGACCTTGAAAGGAAGCTAGGACAAAAGTTTCATCGATATTGGTCCAGTGTATTCAGAGATTTTCGCGCTATAACGCAACGTTCTTGTGGTACAAAACATATATTAGTGTACAAGTATAGATACAGGTTTAAAGAAAAAAACCGGGATCTTATGTTATGACTGCCTTGTAATTGAATAAGAGCTTTATATGGTCCAATATATATTTGAGACAGTCAATTTAAGAAATAAGAATAACAACTTAAAGGAATTAAGTTGTTATTAATTCTTATTTCTTAAATTGACTGCCTCAAATATTATATTGGACCATCGTTGACAATGAATGAGAATGAAAACATCCAAAGTGTTTCATGTAATATACTTCGGACCGACGGACGAACGTTAAAAAAACGTTTTGGGAACCTGAGGACCTTCCCGTCGAAATTTCGAAATCGATTTTTCCCACCATAACATAACTTTGTCTATACTACGTATATTACTCCGTTTGTACATACCTATAAGAGAAAAAATAAAGTGTTTCTTTTATTTGGTCATCCCATCGCCTAGCGGTTAAAATTCCAATCTACTTTAAACACACCATCAGAGTTTATAAACAATAGATACATTTTTGCAATGTTGGAAACAAATTTCAATTTTATGATGGCCAAGTATCAGTTGCTTTGCAGAAGCTTGCAGGTATACAGCCATTTTGATTTGGTTGCGTTATAAGCGTTGGGAGGTAGCCCCGAGTGTAACATTACTCTTCAAGATACCAACAAACGAATAACTCAATCAAATAACCCATTAGGGATGGCCCAAAAGCCAAAAGGACAAAAGAAGGCTAAACTGTTCAAACAGTGTTGAACAGATCGTTCAAGATCTAATAATACATTGCATGCTGAAAGTCTTCAGGTAATGAATATAGTTGATGCTTTATAATTAATACTTTTGTTAGTTACTTCAAAATTGAAAAATTGTTGCCTGAGATAATAATATTTCATTGGAAAATAAATCTCACTAATTGCCTACACAAACGGGTTTCACGTATTTTTCGTGAAAGAAAAGGCCTTGTGTGCAAATGATTTTCTAAAAACGATACAAAAATTGAGAGAAAATTAAGCACAAAAAATGTAAACAAGGGAAAGTGTAGAATGAAAATAAATGAATTACTTAAAATATTTATAAACATTACATGCATCTTATCACGATTGCACCTACAAAATAAATGTATTGAAACATCAAATTCTCAGGAAAATTTTATAAGTTTACATTTTCCATCCATATTACAGGGTTCCTCGCTTTTACTTTTGCGCAATAATGATCTAGCTTTTTACAATCTGTAGAGGAAAAGATGTACTTATTCATTCAATAAAATGGGAGTATTTCATGCGAGTTTGAAAAGAAATTGGGGGTAAGTATAAAAGATACGTGTGAATTATCCTTTTACTCACCCAGTTTTACAGGAGACTTCTTCGAGCGCAGATACTGAAAATGATCTATCTCCTCTAAATGTAGCAATGGCATTAAAGCTTTCATTCTTCCTGAAGCGAACCTGAGAAAGAATTCGTTTTTTGGTTATATATTAACAGCTTTGTGCAATAGCAAGCCTAAAACTGAAGTAATATAAAAAAGCAGCAAGTTTTATTGGGTTGCATCATCTACTCGGCCGTGAACAATTACATGATGTCTACGGGTGGTGTGATAAAAATATAGACTGATTTATTTGAATGGATTTAGATGTAACTTAAGATGTTTTTTTAGTATTTTTTCCTTAAAATAAAATCAAAGATTCATGTACATAGGTTATCTTCTTGTCCAACAATATTACTTTTTTATCAGGCAAACGGCTTATTCAAAATTTAGACTCAAATCAAAACTTTAAAATTATCTGTTACACCCTCCATAATTTGTATACGTCTATTCTGTTAAATGTTAAAAAATTTGCAAATTAGTATGACTTCAAATTATAGCACGTTGAAAAAATATTTAAACAATATTTAGGTGTCCCTACAAGGAGATCCCTCAAAAAATGTTAATTTTTATTCCCTTCTTATTGTTCAAATTAGTATTAAGAATGTTGTTGCACATTAATGAAAACCTTTGAAAGACTAAAACGTCAATGGCAGGATAAATATTTTTTAAAAAATCTATTCATGCAAATGCGTTCCTTTGCATTTGTGAAGTATCAACACCTCTTTTGAAATAGTAACCACAGTCGTTATCTACAACCGTATATAATTATCGAAAAATCCGTATAATGAATTGTACGCTAAAGCGATCTTAATAATTATTTATCACATTAAACAGTTTCGATCCGGAGTTTCACAGTCTGTCTTCCACCGCGCCCTAAAGGAGGCCCTAGACGGTCAATCGTTTTGATCCAAAGCTAGAGCCAACCGCCTGAATGAAAGATGATTGACTCTCTGTGAACCCATTTGACGCTTGAGCCAAGCATTGAGGGAGATTGATAGAAAGTTTGAATGGATCAAGCGGTTGACGAGGGGGCTAGACTGCCTAGGTCAATTTCGATCAAGCAATGCGCCAGTCTCTCGCGTCACGCATATTTGTATCCTCCTTTTCTATTTTGGGCCGTACTAACTTCAGAAAAAAATAAAAACTCTCTTGCTCCGTTCTAATGAAGTTCCTGTAGTGTTATGGTTCATATCGCGTAGAACATTGAGTAAAAATATGCATGAGTAAAGCGGTTTCTCATTTTATGTCACTCCTTGGACCAAATCGTTGCCTCTTGTTTTTTCCGCTTGATGACAACCAATATAAAGGCAACAAAATGCTAAATCTGTATTCGTCACTTCACGAATCGAGAACTCAACCGAGAATGTGTTTTGATCAAAAGATCGAAGGATTGATTGAAGCGTGTGTCAGTTGATTGAACCGTTTGATCAAGCAAAACAAATGAGTGTATTAAAAATGTTAAAAAAACTGCACGGGGAGGGAATGGGAAATGTAATATAGGATTGCCATTTAAATAATAATTTTATACAAATGTACAATTATCGAATTATTGTTAAAAATAAATGTATAAAATTGCAAATAAATGTTTACATATTTATTTTCAATTTAATTCTTGAAAATTCCCACATTTCTTCATGATTTGCCTTCCAGACCTTACTCTATGTTTGTTAAGACATTTTTTAAGCTAATTAGCTTGTATACGAGTAACAAGATTCATGTCATCCAAAAGACTGTTCGCTAGGTTCTTCATCTGCTGCAGTTTTCTTGAGGTAATGAATTCTACATATAAAAAAATTTGGAAGTCTGAAAGATCGTTTCCTATGCTAAAGAGATCGCAGAAAGCCCATCCTCTTATTCCTTTCATTCGACAGAAAGAAGCATCTGTGACTTCTGTGTTGAAAACAACTGACGTTAATTCACGTGACCGTGTATTGCTAGCTCTGTTAAAGGTCTTAAATTGTAATTCAGCAAAACCTGTCTAAGACTGAACCTCTGCAAGACGGAAACCTGCCATTTCAAGGCGAAAAGATGTGAACAAATTTCGCAGATGGAACGATTTTATACATGAAAATGATCCCTAAGAGTGAATTTAAGGCTAAGAATGAATTTATTTTTAAATTTACTTCAATTATTATTTATTTTTCTCTTTGGATTGGCATAGTACGAAGGTTCACGTCCTGAGACTGTAGTGAACGATAAGTTCTTCCTCTTACACTGGCTGTCAGAGTATGTTTGGCGAACTCTGTGACTGCTTTGCTACGATTCACACGCTTTGCTGCGATTTTTTAAGATCGCAACAAGTGCGAATTTGTCGATGTAGGTCCGAACTATTTATGTTAGTCGTTAATACTCCCTTGATTTCTCAAAAGCGTCAACACGTTTCCTTAAGTCGACAATGGAATTCCGGAAAGATTGTCTTGTTATTCTATCATAGGAGTCGTAGTGTTGATGAAATGTAGACCAAACAATTTAGTGAACACTCACAGTATAGTGTAGGAAAGTTTTGTGATAGTATGTCAAAATGTGTTTAAAGCATATGTGCAAAACCCTGCCGTTACAGAGGAAAATGCGGAATAACTGCTTGCCTATATTTTCCTGTGTTTCGTTAATTTTTTAAATTCCTGCATTATTTTTATTGATAAATTTTATGTTCCATTTTCTTTATTTTGCTTAATTTAACAAAAGTATGTCCAAATAACTTTACTTTCGTTATATGTTGCATTTTTGGCAACCCTCTATAAGATGAAAACCTGTTAAAACGAAAATATTTTCAAGAAACCGTCAGGTTCCGTCTTAGATCGATTTTACTGTCTAATAAATGAGAGTTCATTGTTTGTAAGTGCACGAAAAGCAACCCTAAAACTCTTACTTTTAATCAAATATTTCATGAAACCATTCTGTATATACTACATTCAAGTAGATAATACTTCTCATAATACTTGAATTGTATTCTATCCTGCTTATATATCAAGAACTGTCGACAGAAGGTAATAAACAATTTAATTGCTGGCGTTTTAATTAAATTAATAATAAATTACTTACGATCATTATTCTCCTTGTTACTTTCTATGTTAATACTATTTTATAAAAGTGTTTATTCCTCTGAATGTGCAGCAAATGAAATTTTGTTTAGATCCGCACAGTAAAGTAATTTTACCGTAACTTTTACAGTAACATCTTAATACATATTTTGTTTTCATTATTATTATTATTAGTAGTAGTAGTAATATTATTATTATTATTGCTATTATTATTATTATTATTATTATTATTGTTTCCTCTACATCACAACTAAAGATGTTACGAGTCGGCTGAATATAAAGTCTACTCCAGGTTGCCATCTTGAATGTATTATGTATCATGTATGAATGAAAATATTTCAGAATTCAACACACGTCACCGGTTTTGTTGAGTGTTCGTACCACTTGGGGCATATGTTTCGAACTTCGAGGGCGGTACAGATCAGATGGAGGTAACTGCATACCCAGTCGTGTCCTATCAAGTATTTGGTCTTTTCTAGAATTGGACAAGATGAGACGATATGATCAATTGTTTCTGCTTGTTCCTGACAATGCGGCATTCAGAAATTTTGTGAACCGCTTTATCATACTGTGTTCTCAACGCCTGATCTTGGGCAGCTATTAAAACTGCTTCCGATTCTGGCTTCATTCTTTCCCTTTTAAGCGACATAAATGATTGATCTTTATTGATCTGCACCTTGTCCATTCTTTTTAGATGCTGCCTTGTCCATTATTTGTAGATTCTGTAATTATTATTAACATTATTATTGGAACAATTTTAACCATGTTTTATTTAAAAGCGATTAAAACAGGTTAATAATATTTGGATATGGCCATTTTTAGCCAGACGAACTGTTTCTTCCTCTCTGACGAGATGGTTTTATGAAGAAATAAAAGAAGTCATCTCTGTCAACGAAACATCTTCATGTAACTACGTCAACAATACAACATCAGAATTCCCAAACGAGATGGTTATAGCCAATAGTGATGTAAGTTATTAAATTTGTTTTTCATTTTACCCGAAAAAAAGTTTTCGAAATGACATGTACATCTATGGAGATTTAATGCTTGTGATGCATGTAATGCATTAGAAGCGTTTAATAACAAATATGATAGTCAATTATTTTCCGCTCACTTTTGATTCTTGTTTACGGAGACTTTCATTTTCACAGCCGAGAAGAGTATTATCCAGGTCCTCTAGGGGATCTATGTCGTACGAAGGAGAGCGAGACCCTAGTGCCTCTAGAACACATCTTCAGGGTAAAGATTTTTAAAAACTTATAATTATTTTGTTGATCTACGGACAGGTTAAATAACGTCGAGTTTGAGAAGAATGGACGAAGCCAAATACAGTTTCAATACTGCCTTCTTATATACTTTTGTAAATGACCAATCGTGCTATCAAAGGCAATTGTCATCAGCTAAGGCCTAATTTACGGTTGGGATTAACTCCATAAAAATTAAATTATTGAATTTTGGTTTCGTACTTGAATTGCATTTTCATGTCACTGTGAGTTTCAACTTGTTGATTTTCTTCTGAATGTACCACGAAATGTTTTGAATGGTTGTTTGTAAAGGTCTTTACCTTAATGTCCGTTGTCAGCTTGTCAACAATGGAAGGTAAGTTTATTTTCCATTTTTTTCTGAAAGCATAGATATTTTGCGTGATGTACGTGCTACTTGGAAAAAGCTTACTAATCTTCTGAATCAGTCTTCCGTGAGTCTCCTTTAACACCATTAAAAATTTATCTTCGAAAATATTGTTTCCATTTGTTTTACTTTTCAATCTTTGAAACGAACATGTTTTATTTTCATTCCTCCGGGCGATATAAAGCCACTTCTTGAGTTACTTGCCCTATACTACGAAAAATAAAACGCTTCATGTACCTTGGCTCTGTCACAACGCTTATACCGATGTGTAGTGTATTACAGACGATTACTGACATGATTCATAAAAAACAATAATTGCTTTAAGCTAAATGCTTGCGTACGATGGCACAAGAGAAAAAGAAACAAATCACTTTTACACTCATTATTAACTAAATATTTAATTGGGGTTAATTAGCTTTCAAATCGCATGATGAGAGAAGTAACCGCTAACAATATGTACGAGACAATCCACATTCTCCCAGCAATTACAATTCTCTTCCTCCTATGATCATCCTCAAATCAAAAGGTGGAATTCGTGTTCACGTCTGGTGGAACCCAATCACCGTTGTACAACTGAACTCTTTAGTCCCAACGACGTGAAGTAGGATTATCAGTGCTAAGGATGATAATGTCTCTTTTTGAAACCTTTCATTCGAAAACATCTCCGCAACGACTGCTTTTCTAATTTTGTTAGAAGCGTTGAAGTGCTAAGACTTCAAACGGGGTTGATGATCGAATAGATGAACGAGTGTGCGGTTATGGCGCAGCTGATGAAACGAATGACTGGCTAGCAGGAGTCCGCAAAGAAAGCAAAAAGGCCTGATCAATGGACTTCCCCTTTCTATGAACAGATCTTATCTTCCGGTGCAATAGAAATAACATATAGCGGTTAATTTGAAGTAGAAGTAAATATGTACTTCATGATTCCAATAAAAAATCAGTTAAGTTTGGGGTCTCAAGTTTGGGCAAGTTGTCTCAGCTGCAGCACCCTCTTGACGCCATTGCTTGACAGCCGAGAGCTTTTGAATGACGTCGAAATGGCGTCGACTTATTCAATCAAACCCCCTATGAGAGAAAAATGTATTAATCCCCCAAGAAATTGCACTTCAGACCTGACGATGGTCACCATATGACGGTCGAAACGTCGACAAAAGATTTCGACGCGGGGTGGCCTAAATAGCCGAAGACGTTCCAATAACTTTGGCTGAGAGAAGGTGACTTTACTTAACACAACTCTACGGGATGGAAATTTATTTAAAAAAAACAGCAAGGAATTTCTTTTCAGCTCTGAGGGACGCCACGATACGAGGCCGAAAATTCGCCAATTCCTTCTAGGACCGGACAGCCGTGAGCCCAGGCAGCCGAGAGTAAACATGTGCTTCCAACCACGCAAACATGTGCCAATCACGGAAGCTTGCGACTTCCCATCGTCGCCTTTCGTCGCAACAGGGCCTACAATAAAATGTGTAGTTAGCAGCTTCGTGCCGTGTGAGCGCGGGGGCGGCGCGGCATGGGCGAAAGATAAGGCGGCGAGCGCGCTCACCTACCTTCGCGATAGGCGGCGAAGCGAGGCGAGGGCGGCAGCGGCGGCGCCGACGGCAGGTCGACTGTGGCGAAGGGAGGCGGCGCGGCGTGGCTTATCTATCGAAAACGATTCGCTTATCTCGCGGCGCGATAGGAGCTCGCCGTGTAGAGTGTGTGTCTATATACTCTACGATAGATCGAGCCCCACCTCGCCGCGTCGCGCGCGAGTACTCTCAGGAAGACCCTGCTTCCGCTAAGGTTGCCCGATATGTCTTCAGAAAACGGTATAGCGTGTGTAAATAGTGTACCGGGGAGGGGAATGAGTAGTAAAATACGACAAATATATTTTTGAACAATAACAATTTCATATATTAATATATCAATCGTCTGCTTTAACATTATATGATCTTTGAAAATGATATAGTGGCAATAATTTATAATTAAGCATATTAGCAATACAATTGCCTACTTTACTACAATTATCTTTAGATCTGACTTATTATTTAACTCACTGGATTAACTATTTTCGACCATACTTTTTTCTTGATTGAATAGCTTTTACAATGGTATAAATCTTCCTGAATAATTCTTTAACTTCCGTACACTTATACACGGAGAGAAATGTTTAGTTCATACAATTAATCACGTAATAGATTCAACTAAACGATATAGTCGATTTTCGTAGAACAAAATGCTTAGTCAAGTTCACGAAACTGCTGTTTGGTTAAAAACACACTAATGCACGTATAGTAATGTCCACTAAACAGGTCGTACCCGGGACGAATGGCAACTAATGGAGAAAATTAAACGAATCTTTGCGTTGACTAATACATTAAGTAATGTTTACTAAACAGTGCAGTGAAAATAACTAAAGGAAATGTGAAAGGAAATACTTTCCTTCTGTCCCTCCAAGCACGTAGCAACTGGGGTTCCGCAGCGGTCACCCATCCTACGGCCCCGTGGAGTTGAGCAAGGCAGCTTAACCGCGGTTACCTGACAGACCCTAGCCTAGCAGAGCAGTTACGGACGCAGGGTTGCTGGTTTTAGGCTGTCGACGGTATTTCTACCGTTCGTTTAGAGAATATAACATAATTATTGAAAACCAATAAAATACTAAACACGCCATTTATATAGCGTATAATACTATATACAGCGTTGAATTCTTACACTTCAGATGGGTTCTGTAACCATTTCAATTGGTCAGGTTGCTGAGAACGCGTGCTTACTAAACAGTATTTAGTAAACAGTGCTTACTAAACAGTGTTTAGTAAGTGTGACGACATGAAACGTAGATCTCACAAAATGATTTTATCTACGAAACAAGAATAGTAATACTGACAATTCTCTTAGTTCATTCACTCACGATTATGAATTGTTTGATTTACTAAACGAAACTAAATCATGTTTAGTGAATCTTACTTCACGAATGATTGTATTTACTATACGATCGTTTACTAAAAATATTTAGTACATTCTACTACAACATTTCTCACAGTGTACGGAATGTTTAAAAAATGCAGAAACGATTCAACCTCCATTCTGTTGCGTTCGTCGATCCAAATATTTTTCATAAAACTGAAAATACTTTCGGTGCTAGATTGAAGTCCGGAAGTGATGCACAATATTGAAACAATTTCAGTAGAGTTGGGGCCGAAATTAAAACAAATGCGGAGACCTGCAGTTGTCGCTTCTGAGCGATCGTCAGGATTTTTCGCATGGCAAAGTCAGCTTTAATAGAATTTTTAAAAAAAGATATTTTTACATGTTCACTATTCTTACCAGAGAGCAGTGGCGTAGCGTCAGGGGACGCTGAGATGCTGAGCATCCCCGTATATAAGAACCTTTAATACTGTATTGATAATCTTAGAAGTGGTCTGTTGAGCGAAACACGTTTTGTATTAATTTAAAATTGATTTCCTATGATTGAATTCGGCGGGCTGTTGAAGCTGGCCTCTGATTGGTTGGAAGCTAAAATACTTCAGCGTCTGCCGCCAGATTGCGACGAGCAATGACGCATGCGCAGATGGCGAGGTCCCCCTCTCCCCTCTTCACCCCTGGCCCAGAGAAACCCGACTGCTTTACGCTAGCGTCTACTGCGGAAAGAAGCTCGTTTGTGCACGAGAGCGCAGCACACTTCAGGCGTTCAGTAAATTATCTTTCTCTCTCTCACTCGGGAGTCCCCGCTTGGTCATGGGTACAAACTGTAGAAATTGTGTCTGACTACTATTTCTTAATTAATATCCAAGAAATTGTATTATCTCTTAAATAGATTACATATTATTTAAGTCTGCAATGTATAAATTAACAAATGGTCTTATTGCCATTCGCGTATAAGAATTAAAGCTGAGCCATTGTATAATTTGCTTTCAAGACATCGGCAGCCCTGACTGCTGTGAGGATTTTGTGGGAAGCGCCTACACCGTCGTAAGCAATCGAGATCGTGGAAGTAGTCCCAGTGTATCTGCCTTGTGTTGCGTTCGCCTGTTAGACGAAGTAGTTGATAGTGACATTTTGTGTGTTATTGTTGAGCATCCCCAAACGTGTGAGTCACGCTACGCCACTGCCAGAGAGTATATAACAGAGACGGCACTCAATTTATAACGGCCAGCTCTTATTTGACCTGGGGGGGGGGGACAAACGGAGAAAGTGGGGGACGCATTCCCGGGCTCCAATAGCGTTGAACCTTCAAAAATGTGCCGGGAATACGAATCAGCCAATCACAACGACCCACTCAAAACGAGTAGCGAAAAGGATCCCGGGGACACCGCAAATGCGGAAAATAAATAATTTAAATACGATGATGGTAGATACATCACGAACATTATTTTTCGCCTCTCGCTAAGGGAACGTGGTTCCTAATAAATTCCGCCAGAGGCCAGTAGCGGCGCGGCACAACTGGTGTCTAATATTTTCTGTCAGAGGTCAGCAGCTGTGCAGAACTTAGTTTTCTTCCAGGCGCTGCAAGATGGCTCTAATGATGATCGCTACGCGAACGAAGAGATCTTAAGATTATAAATATATTGAAACCTGCCAACACCTTTTCTTTAACCATTTCCAACCCAAATTATGGTTAATTAACAAAAAAAATAATTGCCACATTTTTCGCTTCTAAATACCCTCAACAACACACACACAAATCAGTTTCTTTAGTTATTTTTGTTACATAGTTTAAATTTTTTTAGTGGGTCCATATGGACCCAGTGGGAAGATGGGGTAGAACATGTTTATATATACACAAGTAATATACGTGGAATTACATATATGTATAAGTGTATATAAACACATATGTGTATAAATGTATATATATAAAAACATACATGTATATCTGTATACATGTGTACATATATATATATATGTATATATATATATATATAAACGTACATGTATATCTGTATACATGTGTCAGTGGCGTCTCCTGGCTGGTAGATGTGGGGATGCGATCATGATATTACAGATTGAATGCATAATACCAAATATTTAAAGTCTGCGTCATTCTACTTTACTCTTAAGTATTTTAGAAGTGTATGTTGCAAGTTAGACACATTCTGAATCTTCCTTGGAAATAATCATCTCTCATTGCATGCACTAACTTACAGCTAAATTTTTCTAGGGTGGCCGCTGAGATTCGCGAGTAGAGGGGGAAGCTGAAAGTGATGGGGAGAGAGCCAGAAGATGGCGCTCGCTCGCGCCTGGTTCGTCTGTCAAAACCAAAAACATTAGCCTACCTTTGCTATAGCACAAGCTAGCGAACAGCCTTCGAAATCAATTTGCTGTAGTGTCTTTGCTCGGTTAATGGAGAAACACCAAATTCACGAGATGGCCTGGCTCTGTTTTCATCCAAATGTTTTCCACTGTCACTGATACCCGTTTCCTCACAATCATAAGTAGTATAATTTTCACCGTCTTTACTATCGCGTCGTTTCCTGTAAAAATAACGATTTCTTGATATGGTGCATTAAATCATAGTGCGATGAAACACACTCTCATTGAAACTGTAGAGAGCAGATTCCACGTCCTTTCTCTTTTCTTAATTAGGAGTAGAAAATGAACACGATTCTCCTGATTGAATACAATTAATTTCCTTATTAATTCTGCGAATAGATCTTTTCGAAACACCCGAACCAGGAATTACTGCCTTAAGAACTGTTTTGATATTTTCAATGCCTTCTTTTGCTTCTCTTCATAAATTGATATACTTTTGCAACGACTTCACGCGTCTGACTGTGAAGGATATCTATATGAAAGTTGCTTTGAACAGGACGCATTGCAATGATCACAACAAAATAATAATCACGTGTACAGAATTTCATACAAATAGCTGTACTCTGTTAGAGAAATGCAACTGAAAACTGTCACCTTGCGGAGACGAATAGTCAGGGTCAATGTTTACTGAACTGGAGTAGGGCTGTCAACACGTCCTGGGAAGGGACGCGCTCCCCCCTAAAGCGATAGTTTTAAGGAATGGAATCTTCCGGTAGCTCTGAGGTCTGATCTTGAGCGGCCATGCTAAAATAATTTCATTGTACATAAACAAAACAATAAAACTAAAAAAAATAACCACAAACAAGTACATACCTAATTTTTGAACTCGACATCTATTCGCGTTGCCTTGGTTGTCCATCACTATCTACCTTAAGTTTTTCGTAATAGGAGAAAGAACTGCACGGAATTTCACGAATCCTGTCTATGACACAATGAAATGTTTCACTATTGTTCCCTGCCACAAATAACTCACCCACTACCACAAATGATGAGCTCGCCATGTCGCACACGCACACATACGCAAGTTTTATTCTTTCGCGTTACAATTTCGAATTCACGATTCTCTTTAACATATCACCAACAAGGCAAAGTAGTCTATTTAACGCACATTCAGTAGTAAACAGCATTTACGGTAGAATGCAGGACTCACATGACGGACGAAATAACATCGCGCGCACCGTTTCGAGTTCACGGATTGTCTGTCTTACCATTTCCTTACATGATGATCTTGTTTTGTCAGGCCTGCTAACACACATCGAGTTAGCCAGTTGTACTGAATCAGGTTGAAATATGCTTAAACATATTTGGCAGACTTGCTTGACTTGTGAAGAAAGACAGTCGTGCCGTCAGCCTCCCGCTCCCCGCTTCCGGGCCACAATAGTGGCACGTGACTTCTGGGATTCCCAGGCGTGCTGCCGAATTATTAGAGAGAGAAGGGCATCAGAGGAGGGGGTATGGAAGGTTATTGGGAGGGGATACATGAACGCCAATGAGAAGCCTTTGATGTGAGAAGCTATGTCACATCACCGGCAGCCGAAACCACGCAGCTTGCACACAGCGCATGGCCGTGAGTTCAATGACCTCGCCAACGAAGTGAGGTCGTTGAAGGGATGTTTCTCGGTCTGTCACATCCAGCGAGGGGACTAACGCCTATTGGACCGCGCACATAAATGGCGGGAGGTAATAGAGAAATAGAGATACTTAACAGAAGAAAATAAAATACTTTACTGAGAATATTTTTAAATGATGGAAAACTAGGGGATGTAACACATCACTCGCATACATTGAGCCTACGCCACTGACATGTGTACATATATCTGTGTGTGTGTGTGTGTGTGTGTGTGTGTGTGTGTGTGTTAGAGATGGACTTAACAGCTTTTCTTTAATAACTGTTATCGGAATAACAGTGGACTCGTAATAACGGTTATTAATAACAGTTGAAAAATAACACGTACATGATCAGCAACCTAATACGTCTGACTGCTAAGAGTTAAATCAGTTGCGACGACTGCTAAGAGTTAATCCCGGCAAAACGAATAACGTTGGTAGCACTATAAAGCTTGTGCAGCTACCTTACGGCGCTTTTTTGCACTACTTCCCCTAACATGTTTGGGCATGGACAGAGAAACAGCTGATATGAAGAGACTCGATGAACTGCCAAGGAAGAATAGCAGTTAATACGATGAGTAGCAAATGTGTATAGAATATTACCAGAATAACAGTGATTCGTGATCAGATTGCAAATATTCTTTCAAATATGCAACATGTTCATAGTGAAGTGACGAGTGCCAAAAATAATGAGAAGTAGAAACTGTTTTGCTAACCTACAGCTAAAGTGGTAATGACTGTTGAATATCAAATATTATAATAAGTTGTTTGACCGTACCTCATTGTATTCTATCGGACTTAGGGAAATATTAGTGGATCTCACATCAGCTGTAATGGGACAGGAAGAAGTTAACAAACGTATTGGACGGATTTAATTTAAAGGACAAACTTCTTATTGTAGTATACGTATAAAATAAAATATAAAAATATTGTGACAATGGTGTGTAATAATAACGAATTATGTATTAATGAATCTATTATTTGAACACTTGTTAATCACGATTGATTACATGCAGTGAAACTGTTGTCGTACAAAATGGTTGCCGCGAAAGCTTGTAGTAGTTCGGGTTTGGCCCAGTAGATTGGAGTACCATGAATATCAGCCATACCGATAACAGCCAATAACAGGATAAATGAAATAACTGTTATTTCGTGTAACAGTTACTAAACGTTAACTGTTAAGAAATAACAGTTTAGCTGTTAAGGGCACATCCCTAGTGTGTGTGTGTGTGTGTGGTGTGCGTGTGCGTGTGCGTGTGCGTGTGCGTGTGCGTGTGGTGTGTGTGTGTGTATACACTAGCTGACCCGGCAAACGTTGTTTTGCCCTATAAATTATTCCTAGGATTATTTTAGTAGAAAAAATGACTAACTTATTGTCAGTGTTTGAGGATGTGGTAAATATGAGTTGAAGAGACATGGAGCGCTGTGAACGATGATGGAATATAAAAATAACATATTTTTTATTTTATTGTAATTTAATTTTTGAAATGATATAAATTGCTAATTATAATAATTTTATTAAAAAAACATATCAATCCGTCAACGCAGTAGAGTGTACAATATTTTTTGTTATCCTATCTTTAGCTAACATAATTAAACTTGATTGTTCGCCCACTCGAGAGCATGCCACGTATAACTGACCCTATGAAAAACATGGTGTGCTCAAAAATAAGCCACAAACAGACATCGTTTGGCTTTGAGCCTTATCGATAGTCATTGCAAATGCCAATCTTAACGGAAATTGAAGACGTTTAAATTGAATTGGCACATCTGTGGATATAATAGGGATCCGTGGCAGTAATATATTCTCACCTCGAAATTTGCCATTTAAAATGATGGCTTCGACGTTTTTCATTACAGCCCTGCAAATTAATCATAAATTATTTAAAAATTACACCGAAATAGAAAAATGGTAATTGTAAAATTACGATTAACGCCCAAACAATAAAAATAATGTCCGAAAACTGCAGTGAGAGAGCTTATTGTGTGAGAGATCTCATCCCTACTCCGTGCTGCTTATTGGGTCAGAAGCAATGTTTCCAGATGTGAAACTTCCGATTGCGAAGTTTTAAGTTCAAAAATGTGGATTTCTTCTAATGAATGCGGTTTTACTAATATAATTTAAAAATAGGGGAAAACATCAATAATTCATATATCGGCATAGAATTCCGTTTTATTAATTAAATAAATGCGATATTGTCTCACAATATTTTTTCTATGTTTGTTCTCATCTATATAATGTTCTCGATTCACCCAAGAAATTAAAAATATAAAATATCAGTACTTTTGTTATAAAGGTACTTTCAATTTATTTTTAATCTCAGTTTAATACGAAGCCGAGTCATGTAATTTCAACATTTTTAATTTCAATATCCCGCGAGGTGCATCATTTCTTCCGCTTGAATAAACACAGTACGAATCTGAACGACGATCCGTATGCTTATTTGGCGTATTCGAAAACGACTAACCAACATGTTGTCGCCTATTTGTCCTCTGAATCTCTAACAGTAAGACAATAAAGGACGGAGTTCACGACAACACCTTGGTGCGTGGTCATCAATTTTCGAATACGGCAATTGGATAAAGCCCTAATGATTGGTAGATGATTGGTGTTTTATTGCTTTCTACTTGAATCGAATAGCACTTTGAACATTCAAACTTTGTCAACCATAGTTAGCGGGACATTTAACGATCATTGTAATAACTGAGGAAATGAAAAAAATGGATTTTAATTCACTGTCATGAAAATGCAGCTTTTTTGGCATCCTCATTGCTTAATGCGGATTAGGTGATAATAATGCGGTATAAAATGCGGAAATGGGGTACATCTGGCAACACTGGTCCGAAGTGTCGCCGGTAGACGCCTTGCGGGAATACTGATCAAGTGATAATTGCATCATTACATCATGTAAATCAATCAGGGTTTTCTTGACCTATTGTTGCTCTAAATAGCAGTAAAAACGAAAATATATTAAAAGACGCCAGGAGAAAATAATTAACGATAATAAATAAATCTTCTCTAAAGAACAATCATTTAAAAAATTGTTACAAAATACATGTACACATTTTTAACTGTTCAACAGTGAATCTGTTCCCCATTTTGTACATTCGAGAATTTAATATCAACTTCCGAAGGCTAACTAAAATTAATTAATTAAGGCTAATTAAACATTTCGCAGCATAGTAATTGCTGTACTTTTTTTCCCTGCTAATTATAGTATTAATGATACATTAGTCTCTAATATGCTTATGACTCCTCAAACCTAACGCAACAAAGTATCGCGGAGACAAACATTTTTCTAGCTGAGCCCGGCAGACGTTGTTCTGCCCCTATATCTCTCTTTTTCCTTCCCTCTCTCTTTCTCCGTCTCTCTCTCTTTCCCCGTCTCTCTTTCTCAGTCTCTCTTACCCCGTCTCTGTCTTTCTCCGTCTCTCTCTCTTTCTCTCTCTCTCTCTCTCTTTCTCGCGTCTCTCTCTTTCTCCGCCTCTCTCCGTGTTATTCACATTTAATAGCAGATTCTGCACATAGCTGTCCAGGTGCGTATTATGAAGAAACACCGTGTAGCTGGTGAAATACCGCCGTGTGAAATACCTACCGTGTGTAGCGGGTTGCCTAAATCATTTCGTGCGAAAAATTAAAAAAAATTGGGGTGACCACCCTTATCACTAAGGGGTATAAAAATAGATAACAACCTATTCTCAAACCTACTGAATATACATATAAAATTTCATCAAAATCTGTCAAGCCGTTTCGGAGGAGTACGGTAACTAAAATTGTGACACGAGAATTTTATATATATATATATATATATATATATATATATATATATATATATATATATATAACAACACCCCTCATTTGAAGAATCCTGACAGGGACGCCAATTTGATGCTTGCTATGGGCGCCTGAGTACCTAGATACGCCTCTGGCTATACATCACAGGACACCTGTTCCTTGAGTCTTTTCGAGAAGTCAGTTGCCAGTTATTGCCCCAAATTTAGCTATTGCAATGAGTCTCCTTGACTCGTGCATGGCGCGACCCCTCTGTTACGCCAATTTACCCTTCCGATGCGTTCTGCAAATTCGTCACACTCACGGTCGGCAGAAACGCGCGACGCGCCTCCTCCCGCCTTCACAACAGGCCCCCTTGGGACAAAAGGCTGATCCCAAGGGAGGTTCTTCGCGAAGCACATCCCCCTCCTTCAACTGCGCTGTACCTCTTGTTATCGAGAGCTCCACATTTATTACCGGAACAGTCGAGTTAAGGAAGTCGGTAGCACTCAGCTCGCCTAATCCCTAAAGGCGCGTCCACACGATGCGTCTTTTCTGTGCGTCACATGAATAAAATGGCATGCGCAAAGTTGAAAGACGAACGTTCAACACAGCGCACGTGCGCTACCTTGTCCACACGGTGCAACACTGTGCGGTGCTTGTTCTATTTTGTGCAATGGATCCAGATATTTGCACGGCAATTTCGGCAGCTAATACAGTATTATAGTCAGTCGAAAGAAGAGAAAAACTTCCTTTTCTCTATAATCTTGAATTAACTGAAGAGTGAGTTCTTTGTTTGCAAGAGACATTCTAAAAATTCATAACCTTAAATGAAAACTATTGCATTTAATTGTTTCAGCTAAATAACTTATTACGTAAATTTCAAAAATTGGCATTACCATAAAAATAAAATAAGAATTAGGGAGAACTAAATATTCTTCTCTTGTCACTGCAACACACCCATAGGTGTTATAATAGAAATGGAAATAATCACACGTTCATTTTCACTAGTTTCCATTATTTATCTTAATAAATGTGTGTACTGAAAATTGATATTACCGTAAATATATAATAAAAGAATAATCTGCAACAAATTCGCAATAAAACACAGACGAACGGTACAAATTAACTCAGAAGACTACCAAAGAACTCTTCCGGCTAGGTATTCCGGATGACTTCGCTATGAAATACACGTTCTTTGAAGGAAGCGCACGAGAAAGACGAACGAGATTCCCGTCAGCTCTGGGAAGCTTGCGCTATTGCATGCGTCCATCGTTTTGAAGAAAGGACGCATGCCCCAAACGCTTGCGCTACGTGCGCTAGAGGCATGCGCAAAATTGAACGAAAAGACGCATCGTGTGGACGCGCCTTAAGAGACACAGTGGCGTAGCGTGACTGGCACGTTTGGTGATGCTCAACAATAACACACAAAATGTCACTACCAACTACTTCATCTAACAGGCGAATGCAACACAAGACAGATACACTAGAACTACTTCCATGATCTCGATTGCTTAGTAGCTCGTGCTCGTAGGCGCTTCTCACAAAATCCTCACAGTAGTCAAGACTGTCGATGTCTCGAATGCAAATTATACAATGGCTCAGCTTAAATTCTTATACGCGAATGGCAATGAGACCACTTGTTAATTTATACATTGCAGACTAAAATAATATGTAATATATTTAAGGGATAATTCAATTTCTTGGATATTAATAAAAAAATTGTAGACAGACACTATTTCTACAGTTTCTGCCCATGACCAAGCGGGGACTCCCGAGTGAGAGAGAGAGAATTTACTGATCGCCTGAAGTGTAGTGCTAGTGCGCTCTCGTGCACAAACGAGTTTCTTTCCGCAGTGGATGCTAGCGTAAAGCAGTCGGGTTTCCCTGGGCCAGGGTTGAAGAGGGGAGAGGGGAACCTCGCCATATGCGCATGCGTCATTGCTCGTCGCAATCTGGCGGCAGACGCTAGAAGCATTTTAGCTTCCAAGCAATCATAGGCCAGCTTCAACAACCCACCGAATTCAATCATAGGAAATCAATTTCAAATTAATACAAAACGTGTTTCGCTCAACGGACCACTTGTAAGATTATCAATGCAGTGTTTAGGGTTCTTTATTAATATTATATACGGTGATGCTCAGCATCCCATCGTCCCCTGACGCTACGCCACTGCAGGGACATCGTAAAGACATCACGAAGCTACTGGACAGCTAGCAGCTGCGCACCACCTCGCGAAAGCCATGTGCGCCCGCGATAGTAGAAAGGTCGATCAATTAAAAGCCTAGTTACGAAGGTCATTAAGGGAAGGGATAGGCTTGGGCCAGCTGGTGAAATAAAGACTCATGGAAAGATCTAGAAGCGAGATGAACGGCCAATCTGAGGCAAAACATCACACACGTGACAGCACAGAACTTTTCGAATGGAGTGAGGGTGAGATGCGAGAGGGTAGCAGGCAGGAAGATGAGTAGGCACTTGGGTTGGAGAAGCTCGAAGGGAGCACTTGTTTAGAAAGTCTTGAGCTGAGAACTTGTAACGAAAATTTCACAGGAGACGAGACAGTCTATTAACGATGGAGAAAGCTCTAAATCACCGCGTGACATGGCCAGCACCTGCCGGCCTAATTTATCCGCTGGTCTCACTCTTGAAACTGAAATTAATTCCATGTTGCGGATCAGTCGGACAGACACCTAAAAAGTAACCAAGGGTGTGGAGTCCGTTCTAACGACTGCGTGACGCAAGGGTTGACATGTGACGGGCTTATCTTGCGAAGCGACATCGTGGTCCAGCACATCGAGAATGGTTGTGGAGGGCTGCTGCTGATATCCCAGGCATGCGCAACGGAAGCGCGAGATTCCAAGAACTAGTAATAACTGATTCCAATAACTTGTTTGCCAAAATGCATCCCTTCGACCCAGAACGCCCCGAACCTGTGGTTCTCAATGCCGGAGCCGCATGGCAGATAAGATGCACACTTGGCGCCCATTAAACAAATTTAGTGTGTGTACTCTGCTGTCTACAACTCACCGGTACTCCATGTGTGTCGGTACCCCCCTCCCTTATAGTAACTCATCACCGGGTCATTACATTACAATTGATTCCTATTTCCTCTACTAAAGCAAAGAAATGATCCATGAAAATCACATAAAACATCAGACAGATTTCCAATTGTCAAATGAGAATGAAATTAAACATTCTGGATATAAAGTGTCTTGATTTCTTATTCTGCATACTTAAGAGTGCAATGTATTAATTCCCTAAGTTCAGGTCATGAGGTTTAACAGACGAAGATTGTCTGTTAAAGTACATAAGATAAAAAAATAAAAATTAAGAAATTGGTGTCTATTTTGTTTTTGCTTGTACAATTGATTTCTTTATGGTTTTAGAGACCAAATAATTTTTTAAACATTTTCTTTGTTTGTTTGTAAATAACTGGCTAAAATGTAGGGTTTTACTTCAGATATCATAACTCTACAACTGTTGTTTTTTATGTTTTGAATATTTGGGATGTCTGGGATTTTTTATGAAACACACTGGCCTACCATTAATAGCATACGCTATATTATTACATACATTACATATACACGTTGGCTACATAACATTATACATACTTCATTTTAAACACGAAGCGTCTTTCTATATTTATTTATTTTCGCACACTAGTGCCAACGCAATATAAATATTTCACTACCAACAACAACAAATTGATATATTTTGATAATTCTTTTTTAAAATTAATCACAATTGTATTTTCTACTGCATGAATTAGAATGGTAAAGGTACTGTGAAAACTAAAGAGTTAGGATTCGATTATTTGAGTAAAAATAATTGTTTATAAATTTATTCTGGACATTTCTGTTCATATAACTGAAACTATTGGTGACACTTTAACTATTCTAGGTCATTCATTGGAGTAAATTTTGAGTTACATGCTCAAAAATAATTATATTATCATCATTTATAGTTTTTGGTTTATGACGTTTTTTTGACATGGCTAAAAATTCTCAATTCGTGAAAATGCATCCGAAATTCAACCACTAAGGGCTTGACAGTTGACACTAGCTTTGAAAAAAATTGCTAAAATCTAAGAAACGTATCACAAAACGGTTTGAAGCATTTAAAAGAGAATAAAACAAAGCATACGATAAATAAATATGGCAATAAACGATAGCAATAAAATTTGAAAAACATAAATTTCACGATTTTCATCATTTTGGGATAGACAGCTAAGAAATGTCCGTCCGTAATTGTTAATTTACAGAAACTTGTTAATTATTGTTACATTCAACAAATAACTGAATGATTTAACAATACGTAACACAAGAAAAAAATAGCAAACAACAATATCAGAATTAAAACAATACAACAAAAACAATCGTCGTTCAATCATATTCCTGTCACTTGGCAAAAATGTTTATGCAAAGCATAATTGAAACAAAAAAATAACATGAAATAGACCTAATAATGTGTACTAAAGAATATAAACATAATGCAAATCTTGGAACAAACCTGGCAAAAATGTGTTCGTTTAAAGTCACTGTTCCCCGCCTCGCACCGCTTCGCTTGCGCCCTTTGTCTATTGGGAGGGGGAACGAGAGCGACTGCAAAGGAAGTTGCGCATGCTCACAAGAGCGTCAGGCTTCCCAGGCGAGCACATGGCGCATGCGGGCGCGGTTTGACAAGCCTGCCCTAGGTGAAGAACGAGGGAGGAGAATGGAAAGAAGTAGATGGGGTGTCACATTGTGCCCTCCCTCTAAAATTACGAAGAGCGCTGTGAAATAAATGAATCAAACTTACCAAAGTGCTACTTCTTCGTGTTTCGTGTAAGTTGGAGACACCTCCAAGGAAAGGCAAGAACTTTCCATACTAATTTTGATTCTCGAGAACCAACCCCATGTCCCCTTCGCACAGAACACTTACGCGTATGAATGGTCTCTTCTTCCTACACTACCAGTCCAAACCATCGTACAAATCCTTCCACTTGACCGAACTCGTAGCACACAAGACACAAATCCTGCAGCAATCAATTAATTCATGGTTTTGAATCCATTCGATCAGTGTCAAACAGGCCGATACGCGCTGAGCGTAAAAATCACATCAATTTTCATCATCGTGTCACAATTACTCGACGATCAAATAAAACGCAATGAACGTAAATGTTCCACAGAAACGGAACTTAACTCTTCGACCCCAAAATGAGAGGGAAATTGCTGAATTAGCGCTACGCATCCGACAGACTAGTAATGGCGTTCCGACAAGATTGACGTAACGAAGAAGTGACTAATTACGAAGCAAATAAAGTTATTTCAAATTAGTTTAAAATGTATTATTTATTTAGATCTTCGGTTTCGCCGGCAAGGCTGTCGCGCGCGCGTCAGCCTTGCCGATAAGATCACCTAAGTTTACCTATCATAATGAAGTAGTTAATTAAATTCTCACTCCTTCTGCCCCCCCCAATGATTCCCCTCAAACCCCCTTATCACAACTCGCCCCCTCCATTGTGAATTTTCTCCTCGCCTGAGCGGCGCGAACTGTCGCAGTAGTTTAAAATGGCATGCTGGTTTATAGCTTAATATCTATGTAGTGCATTTTATTATTATGTACATATTCTGACTTGTCTTACATGGCTTATGTTGTATTTATGTGACAAATAAATATATTATTATTATTATTATTATAAAGGGCTTCAAGTTATGCAATGTCCTCTACTTCAGCCGAGTTTTTGCAGACAAAAAATAAGCTAATGCATAATATCCTAATTCCTGTAGAAGACAAAGTTTATTCTTAATTCTTCACTTCTACATACAAAGTGCCAATCGTTACGAATACTTTTCATTGAGGCTTATTTTCTTGAGCAAATCTGGTTTAGAAATCAAATATGGCAATCTCGGCGTGAATAATGGTAATGATTATATTCAATATTAATATTAATACATTTTATTAATTAATTGATTATATTAATCAAAATAACTTTATTTCTGCAGAGAATTGTTTTCTTTGATTAATCCATTGTGTATGTGTTAAGTAAAACATTCTTTCCATATTGCCAATATGGGATGAGATTGATAAAAAATACTGAGCATTTATCACCCATCCTAAATGAAATTCTGGACTGACTTTTTGTTAGAAGTATTCTGCCCACTTTAAATAAAATGACAACTTTGCTGCTAACAAATTATTTCAAATTACAAAATGTTTAAAAGCTTTGCCATCATCTAAACATATTCTTCCCTGTTAAGATATTTTATACAAGTTTCCACACTACTCCAATACTAACAATTTTGTAAATAAAATAAGAATAGGACGTTAGATTATTTTTAAACTTTGTCGAAAAAAGAATCCGGACAATAGTAAGGGGTCTAAAAGGAGGAAATGACCGGGAAAATAGAACAGCCCTAGAAAAATGAAAAGTTCTTTAGTTGGCAAATTCCATAGGCACGTATAAAACTGAACAAGGAACGGACCACGGTGAGAACGTAAAGTACGAACGTCTAACATTTCCACGTGCTGAATTTAACATTCAGTTTCAATTCATTAACCGAGTATTACGCACTCTCAGGCGAAAACATTGCAATTCAAGTCATTTGGATCACACACGAGTTCCAACTGCTATATTTTGACATGCTAGTGCTCCTGAGTACTGTTTCCCTAGCAAAAATACAATGTTTCCTATCGCATTGCTAAGATATGACTACGGTAACTAAAAAGTTGTTTTAGTGAATGAAACCAACTGGGATGTCAATTGAAGGTCGTAAAATTACTCGACTAGTCATAATTGGGGCTATCACAAAATACGAAGGCGAGTGAATATTTTCACTTTGATTCACAGCAGGGACAAGGTTTCTCGCGCCCATGGTCTACCACACGTGTCCCCTGGGAAACGCTAAATGAGAAACAATGATTCGCTGCCCACGCGCTTGACCATTGTGGACGTGCGGATCCCCACACGCTGAGGGAAAACCAGAGGCGTATCTAGGAATTTAGGCGCCCATGGCAAGCATAGAATTTGCGCCCCCTGTGGAGATGCTTGAAATGGAGATTACTGTTATTTGTTTTAACGGGTATATTGTAAATAGCGCCCCTTGTGAGTGGCGCCCATGGCACGTGCCATGTCTGCCATACCGTAGATATGCCACTGGGGAAAACTGCACGTCTATACTGGTCAGCATGTCACCTAATGGCTAACATTTTCACTTTAATTTTTCCACTGTGGATAAAACTTCCGTAACTCGGATATTTCTTCTTCCATAACTTGGATATTTCTTCAAGGTAATGAAAATCAACAAACGCTGCTTACCTCATGTCTATTTTTGATACCCAGTATCTTCTCGTCGATGGAAGTGATGTTCTTGTAGCATGTGGCACTTTCACGAGGTTGGAAATACTATTGAGCCATGTACTTCCCACTCCTTTGAAGCGAAAAATTCTACAATAATATCAAGCTTTTAGAACACGAACACAACCAAACTATGTTGTAAGAGATTTAGAATTTCCGTGAAGACCAAGGAGCTGAGAAAACATCCGGTGTTCAACACTTGAATGAGACGAGAACTTGTGACCAGAGTCAAGCTGCAGCTTTTATCAGAAAACCGTGTTGGTGGTCGTGTTTGTATCGATTCCGAACATTCTCAAACTCTTTAAATAGAAATATAATATTTTTTAATTTTATTTTACAATGAAATTTTTCCTAAATAGTCTTTTTTTCTCTAAGGAAATGAAATAAATTATGGTGAAGTTTCCAAGCTATTCCAATGCCTCTTCTAAATGAAAAATAATCAGAAATGGGTTACAATAAACTGATTTGCAGGATAATGGAATTGAACCGATCATCTTTATTCAAAATTTGTGTGATCGTAATGGCATGATTTGCACTTGAAAGATCCCAAATTATTAATATGTAGTACTAAATACTGCAATTCAAAGATTGATATAATTGAGTTATTACTGAGTTATTCCCATTAAGTCTGTCATCAGTCTTACGAAATGTTTCAGAAATATCTTTTTTTGTTACATGTGGCACAAAGAAACAATTGTTTTAGCATTTACTTTGAAAAGAGAACTGTCAAAGTAGAAAAATAAAAATCAAGCCAAATCATGCCCTTATTTTTTTAAACTTTCAAGTAGCAATTTCTGCTAAAATTTTAATTATAATGAACATAATTTGATATGTAATTAATTCCTTACTTGTTTCCTTCTTTTGGGGATGACAATCTCCCCAGAAATAGAAATGATTTTAATACACTTTCAGTGACATAGAGCACTTTGGCAGCACGAATACAATTCTTGGTGTTGAAAAAATCATGAAAATATTTTTGAAGTTTATACTACTGTGTTCTGGGCCAAAGTCTGCTGGGCTAATTGGTTAAAGTAGCTCAGATTGTACTTCACTTTTATAACATACTTTGATATTGCTCTTTACATTAGAATTGAACTGGTGAATATTTAGTAATACAGTGAAGTGTATTCGCTGTGCTACTTGATTTTCAATTGTTATAGGTGAAATTTCAATATATATTCCAATATAAACAGTTACCTCTCAAACAATAATAACAGAGTCTTAGGTTGAAAACCTTTGGATATTACCACTATATAACAGCAAACTTCAATGGCTTTAGGCAAAATTGAAACAAGAAACCTTTTGAAAATTCCACAGCTAACAACTGACAACTGTCAACTTCAAACAACATAATTATGAAGAAACCTATCACATGTTAAATGTTTAATCTTAGAAGAGGATGTTTTTGCCTCTTTGCTTCATGTCTGATTTAAAACTACAGAGGGGAAAAAGGATTTACCTGAGATAAGCAGTTTTCTTTCAAGTATTCAAGTTACTCCTCCCCACTTTAATTTTTCTCAAGTTTGGGACAATAAATCTTTCTTCTTTTAACCCTTTCCAGCCCAAATTATGGGTAATTAACAAAAAAAATTAATTTCCACATTTATCGCTTCTAAATACCCTCAACAACACACACAAATGAGTTTCTTTAGTTATTTTTGTCACATAGTAGAAATTTTTTAGTGGGTCCATATGGACCCAGTGGGAAGATGGGGTAGAACATGTTTATATATATACATATTATATACGTGGAATTACTCACATATATACATGTTTGTATGTGTATATATGAACATATATAGATGCATATATGTATATACCAACATTTATATATGTATATGTTTATGTAAACATATATACGCATATATGTATATGTAAACATATATACGCATATATGTATATGTAAACATATATACGCATATATGTATATGTAAACATATATACGTGTATATGTATATATAAACATATATATGTGTAATTGTTTACATAAACATGTTTATCTGAGTACATATATATGTATATGTATAAGTATATTTACGTATCTATGTATATATGTGCATATGTATATGTGCACATATCTATTTATATATGTGTGTATATGTACATGTATACATATCTATGTATATATGTGTATTAATATTTATGTATACACATAATATAATTAGACACAAGTAATTGTACACATGTAATATAAATAATTTTCAAGTTGTGATTTCCCGCACGTAACTTTGTAAAGACATTACTCTTACTTCCCACTGGGTCCATATGGAACCCGAAACTAATGACGTCACAGCATAATACCTTTCAACATTATATAACTGCCAAATTTATATTATTACCCTTATTACATGTATATTTATAATATATTTTTTTTAAACTGCAGTAAACAATATTTGCCCTCGAAATTATTATTATTTTCTTATGAAGCACAGCTGGTGCAATGGCGGCATGCACTCAGTTCTTTACAATGCTGCAGAATGTCACGTGTTCCAACAATAAAGTCTATGGTGCCATTTACTGACTCTATACACACACAACAAAGTCATGGTGCCATATTGGAACGATGGACAATCGCAGATGCTGAGTAAACATAAAAAAAATGTAATGGGTCCAATTGGCCCCATTGGGCTGGAAAGGGTTAAGTATTCAATTGTGATGAAACAAAGCAAGTGAAATGGGAATTACCTAGCATCAAAAGAAAAAATAATTTCAATTTTAACATTGTTAATATATTAATAACTATTTGGACTACATAATTTTAAACAACCTGTAACAAATATTGTACCACAGCTTCTGAGTAAAAGACTATCTTTTTCAGATTTTCACCCAGTTTCCCTGATCCTTCGAATGAATGCTGAGATGGCCCCTTATGCTTATGGACACAAATGTAACTTCTCTATCTGTGCATGTCTTCCAGAGTTCTGAAGGAAATATAGTTATTCAAATTATTGTTCTCAGCAGGAAGTCGATTCCTTCACGAAAGGCAGTCAGTGCCGGAGCTAGACAATTTTGTGCCCAAGGCAACGCTGAAACTTAGCCCCCCTCCCAATTAAAAATGTTTTCTCAAGAAAGCGTGCGAGTTATTTCATTTCAACAAACAACAAAAATTTCAATGTTTAAGCTAGAAAAAGTTTTGGTACATATATTTTAAATAAAAGTATTTACTGATCAAATAATACAATTTCTTAAGCGTTTTAAGCTCACAGTGAGCTTAAAACGCTCAAAAAATGTGTTTAGTTAGTACTTAATAAAATAACTTGTTGTACTTGAAATAATAAATATGAATTTCTGTAGAACCTATTTTAATGTTAGCATTATTTGATTCACATCAAGAGTCCTACCTTATAAGTAATAACTATAATTAACTATTTAAAGGAAAACATTAATAGAAAAGTTTGTGAAATATCAGGTTACTGTGTTGCGACTTATAAAATTATGATAATGATTTTCTTGAGTTCTAATTTCTTTTCCAATTTTTACTAATTTTTTCCCATCCCCTCAGATCAGGCCCCTTCTCTTGCATGGGCCCCGGGTGGACACCCGGTCAGGCCCTGCCTAGCACCGGCACTGGGCACAATGAAAGATAATAACCAAAATCTATAGCTGATCTGCCTTTGCAAAAAGTTTTCATTACACTGGAGCGAATTTTTTTTATCAATTCTCATTTCTATCTGTTTTCAGAATTCAACTTGTAAAAGGGTTAGGGTACGAATCCCAGAATTTTAGAAAACGTACATAAAATCTACTTCTCCTCATAGTACATTACACATAGTTTTTAAATGTTTGTGTCTTTAAATAAAATAAAAATTAAATCCAAATTGAATCAATCTAAAATTTTTCTGTCATTTTGTCCTCTCCTCTGGACTGGTTTGATTACACTACTGACACCTGTATGTATACCTCCAAACATGTGTTATGAATATATCGTGCAAAGTCTCTCTCCCAGTCCATGCATGTAGACCCCACAAGGATGTGTGGAGATGTAGTGACGTGTTTTATGTCCTCAAGGAGGTCTCTATTTGGGTTTTATCTACAATGGGCTTGCAGAATGTCTAAATGGAAAATGAAGCCTGAAAATACAGATCAGGAGGTGTAGTGAGACCCTTCACATGTGTTCCTATCTCTTTGCTGGCAGGGCTGCGACTCAAAGCAAAAATATGTGCCACTTCAAAATCAGGCTTAGAAATAAAACATTTTAATTCTAAAGAAAATATATGCCAGACTCTATTATATATTTCCTAGTATTTTTGTTTTTCAGTGGATGTACTTCGTCGCCCATCATGCTATGTCACTGTCTTTCCCCTCGCTCCAAATACCTGCTAAGTTTTTGGTCAGTTCTAAAAAACAGAACATTATATGTAGCTTCATCCTCAATGACGAACATTCTGAAATATTTGCTAGAGTAATTTTGAGCACCTCTGAGCCCGTTAAACCACAGTGGTTTCTTTAAACCACATATTAGATTTTAGCTTCTGGAAATATTAGCCATTTCTGGATAACCATTGAGAGAGCATGTCACTTTTTAATAAATTTGCTCATATTTTATTTTTTTGAATAAATCATTCATCAATTATTAAAGCATTATTGTAAAATGAATGCTGCTTCTCATGCAGCAATTACAACAAACATTAAGTGATGAAAGTAAAGTATTATTTTCAGTTTCTGAATAAATAGGATTATGTTTGCAAATCATATGGCATACAAAAAGTGTATGGCAAATCAAGTTTCAGTATTAACTTTCTTTTAGATGTTTCACATGCAATGTTTTTATTAATTTTGATAAAAATACTACTTCAATCCTAACTTTTCCTTCCAGCATAATTCCTATATCTTGGAATCATATGTTAACATGAAATTTTAAAATCTCATGTTGACAGTTTTTTTGCATAAATTCCTTTCTTGTTCTGACATTAACATTCAAGAATGCACTATATAAGGATCACATAATTGAAGTTCATGTAGTTTCAAGGTAATTGTTCACTTTTCATTAGAGATTTAGTAGCTGGATTTAGTTTAGATGTTTGAAAGAACAAAAGCCCCCTATCACAAATTTACAGTATTACTCAGGGGAGGCATTCCCCTAAATAATTTTTGATAGATCTTTTTCTAATCACTGGAGTTGATTAAAATACCATCAGAAATGTAAGGCAAAATCTTGAATGACCAGAAAAGAGCAAGCTGGATTAAAAAGTTTAGTGGAAGTGAGAAAGCCAAACCCAAGCTGTGACGAAAAAGTTAACAAGCTAAGAGCTATCAGATAGAGAGGGCATGGTCATGGATAAAAAGCTCGAAAAGCTTATGTGGTATATGCAAAACCAATGCTAGAATCTAGTCTGGTCGCTTTGTTACAAAAAAGATATCAAATATATTGAAAAACCACAGGGGGTGTTGTCCAAAAATAGTGGTGAACTCTTGATATGAATTACCAGGGCTTGAGTGGAAGTAAGAAATGTTGCATCCTTGGAAACTGAGCTTGACATGGTCAGATACAATCTATGATGTTACGCAAGTCAAAGAAAAACTGCAATATTTGTGATATTATGCAAATATAAACACATTATAAAGATACTTTTGTTACATCATACCTTATTGAAGAAACAGGTACATGTATTATCAGCTATTCTGCTACCTTATGAGTAAATAAATAATAATAATAATAATAAAAATAAATAATAATGCCCTTTTAAATATTTTTGGAACTATTTTTGCTATTTACAAGATTGTTTCACAGATTAATCATTTCAAGGCAAAAACAGTTCTGTTATTTATGAGCTTGGTTCATCCTCACAAGCAGTTTCAGAGCTTCATATCACCAGTGATTGTCTTAAATTATAATCAAGATTACTCTGCAAAGTTTTCTTTGAGGAAATGCTCTGAAGTTGGATTCAAATTCAATCAAACATTCTGCCAATTTGTGTCTTTCTGCTTTCTCAGTCTGCAATGTGAGTGGGACAAATGACACTAGAGTTCTAGGTTGCCAAAATTAAAAGCAATAAAAGCATTCTTTTTTCCAACATTGAATAAGCTCATTCTATTATTTTCCATGCAAAGGCAAACCATTTTTGTCAGCCATGCTTCAATCAGATAAGCAAGCACTAATTTAATTACTCTTCAGCAATATGTAATAAGCATCAGAACACTGTGAATTGAATCTCTGATACAAATGACTATGGTAGGATTCACTACACATCTCATTTTGTCCAGTGTAATGTGACAAAAGTGCCATTGTAATAGTGTCAATGAAAGTGACAATAAAACAGCTTGACATTAAATGAAATTTATTGAGAAAAGTTATTTTTCTGTCAATTTATATGCCTATTTAAGAATTAATAACACCTATTTTCACCTTTTAGAAGGCTATTTTAAGCCCCTAAAATGACAGATTTTTAAGTTTAAAAATTCTAAGTCTATTCATAATTTAAAAATATAGTATATTACCAATAGTTCTCCAGAATGAAGAACATGCATTCTACATACATTCCACATTGATTGTACATTTGAACATCTTGGTATCAACATGTACAGAAAAAGCCAAAATTTATCATTTAACAACATCGGTTCACAATATTAACAGTGTTAACATGGTCATGAAGTAATGTTGCCTAACAACTCACTGACTAGAAAAAGGTTAGTGGGAACTGGGAACTTCACAAAAACCCAAATCCCATCAACAACATCAAATCAGACTGATGTTGTTGTTGTTGTGTTTGTTGTTTAAAGGAACTTACATAAAGTAGCTGGCGATTTGATTAATTTTCATCAAAGAACAGTAAAAACTGTACGTGAGTCTAGGAGAGACGTACAGTCTGCATGTTTTCTTGAGCTCCAGAAACTTTTCCCCACCCTTTAACCATAAATGTGTTGTGGCGAAGATCATTAGATGCTGCACAGTCTGCTGACATGAAAATGATTGCAACAAGGTTATTTTAATGGTAATCAATATTATAGTGGAATAGGTGAATTTATTATTCTCTAATAACAAATGCAATGTCTCATAGATGATTTTAACGAAAATATGTTTATTTCTTCACTGGAATCACTGGCAAACTGCAAGCACAATAAAAGTGAGAACATGATTTGGCCCATCAACCTTCCTCAAATGAAGGCAATGACAAAGCCATACTTTCATGCAGTTTTTCTTTCTGTACATTGATTTCATTCACACTATTGTTTCTCAAGCATGAATGTTGAACAAGTTTGCAAAGTTATATTCAATATCTTGTTTAACAGAACAATGCAATGAGTAATGTTTGAGGGACAATTGATTACAAGTCTCATTTTATATGAACAAGGGGACAATGAAGACAAACATTTCAAACATTTATTGGTAACAAAAATCATAAATGGAAATTCTACTGGTGACTTTCATATTTTACATTACTTAGGATGAACGACAAATGAATATGTAGATTACCAATGTTCACAAGTACAAGTGAAATAGATGAAAGACCGTCATAAGGAGAAGAAATAAATTATTGGCATAAAGTGTAACTGACATATTTTAATTACCTTATTCACAAAAGGAAACTTTATGTATCTGACAATACTTCTGACTCAATAAACACAAAATAACAAACAGAAACAACACTAATATCACAGCACATTTTCTTACACTATTAAAATTAATCAATTAATCATACATTTCACTACACAAGATACGTCTACAACTGTTCAACTGAACAGCTACTGACTTGAGATGTGTCCTGTCAAACTGTGGTAACAATCAAATTACCCTCAAGGTTTATCTTTTCAAGGAGATAGCAACAATGTAAAATTGGAAATTAAGAAAACCTCTCACAGAAATTCAGTATCTAGTACAATAAAATGGTTTGAAATTCATGCTTTTGTAAGTCTCTGACAAATTTAACAACAAACTGAATGATAAGGCAATATACACCCCCCCCTGAATACTTTAATCAGTGTACTGATTCATTTTGGAAAGTGAATAAATAATTTCTTGATATGTTGTTGTTTAACTTTGGATACCCATCAGTGAATGGCAAAAAAATTAATACATTTAAAATTGATCTCAATAAATTTTGCATTTTTGTGAAGTTAGAAATAGCACATACAGTGTTACATTAGCAAACGAAATAAAGAGTAAAATAAGCAGTAACAAACAGAATTGGAGTCAAGAGATACATTTGTATTTGCAGCGGCTACACACTATAAAATTTGTAACTGAAAGGTGCCTTAAAGAAAATATGTGCAACTTTGAACCCCTTGCCTTCAATGTTTTCCGAAATTATCCCAAAATATTATGGGGAAAAAAAAATTCAGTACACGAAGTAGAAAGACTGCTAAAAAGAAAATTAAATTAAATATAAAAAAATATGCCAAATGAAATTTTATATATATCCACTGCAAAATATTTAGCAGTGGATTATAAGAAATACCACATTATACAACATTTCTTCAGTTTCTGTACTGGTACTTCATTGGAAGACTTTTTTTTTACTATAAATATTCAAAATTTATAATTGTCACATTCCAATTCAGATCATTCTTATAAAAGCATCTACATTTGTTTATACCATTATTGTATTAATTCTGACCTTTACATTCTTATTCACAATTAAAATAATCAAGAAGATAAAAATATACTTTACTGTACCAATCATTAATTTACACAAGCAACTGAATGGAAAAATGAATATAAATATAAGAAATCTTTGGGAAATCATAAAGAACAATAAAAGAAATATATATCATCCTTAATTAAAAGGTATCTTCTAGAATTTTATTCTAATATCCTTTTTAATCTAAAAAACTCACTACTTTTCAAAATATGAAGTGAATCAAAATTTTTTGATACTGACTAACAGACATGTGAGACAGCTCACAATATATTTCACATCTGTGAGAGGCTTTCTGGTTTTGTGGCTGCTATCAAACAACATACAAATTTGTTTGAATTCGAGACAACAGAATCGGTAACAAAGTGAAAGCATTCATCACTGATTATCTCCTTGCAAAAGGTAACTGCAATACTTCACTCACCGAAATGCAACATTTGGTTTCCAAAAGTACAAGAAGTAACATAAACATATACAAACACTGATATAAATTGAGAAGTTGACAGTCACATACTACTACATACAATGAAGGATATGTATAAATAACATATAATCTGCAGTCCATGTACAGAAGTAGGTGGATGAAATTTGAACTTTGGGTCTGGAAGTTAGAAAGATCTTGGCACTGAATAATTATTTCCTCGTGTTTATGTTTATAGTAGTGCAAAAAGTTACATAATATTGAAAGTTAGCCAGAGCACACTTCAGAATGTTCATCCCACGCTGATACCTGCAAGTGAAAGAAATTTAGATTTAGAATAGAAATTTAGAAGATATTTATGACTTCAATAACTTTTTATCAAATTAAAATAAAAAACAATAATTCCAACTCTTGTACATAATGGAAGTTCAAAAACTGATAAGTCCACTTCAGCACTGTCGATATCAATTGCAGAATCAAAGAAAAAAATTGAATTTGAAAAACATTAATACTTTCGAATTGTATTAGTTATATTTTCAACACAACAGAATAGTAATTTCAAATTTGCAAGAAGTACCTAATGTATTAAATAATCGTCTTATCCCATAATATGGAATATACGCCACATTAATGTTTTTTTTGTCTGGTTTTTCAAATGAGTTTAGAAAAGGAAACTTGTCAGTAAATAGCAGTCATTTTTGTAAAGTCAAAAATACACCTTACATTAAATAATACTCATAATAATATAACATACAGAATTACATAATACAGCACATCTTTAAAATAAATAAAAGAATAAATATAAATATTTTCTGCTAATAATACTTACTTGACAATCTCTACTGCAGTACCACTGATTGCCACAACCTGCACACACAAACTGAGCAGGTCGCTGGTGACATCCTTGGCACTCTGGCACCTCATCAGGTGAAATGTCCTGTGCTGTACCCTGTTCATCTTCACCATCTCGTCTAGTATCACCATCTACTGATTCATCAATTACAAGCCTATCTGCACTGTCTTCCTGTTCTTCTTCCTGTAACAAGAATATTTTTTCTTCTTATTTTTATAATTATATGCAAATTGAAATTGCTGAGAGGATTATTTGAAAAGTGTGATATAAAGAAGTAGCATCTTCTTTCAATCTTTCTACATTTATTTGAATTATTTTATGAGTAAGAGTATAAGTATGATGAAATAAATATTCTACTGAAGACAGTGACACAGTATCTAGATTTCTTACATGTTTACAATTTCGCACTACGACTATCCTATCCTTGCCTTGCTAATGATCCAAATATCTTTGTTCCAGAAATTCTCTACTCCAACATAGAACATAAAAATATACTATGAAATCTGGATCAATTCCAAATATTAAATACAAAATTATGATTAACTTTACATAAAAAAACACACTTGCAAGGTATTTTCTATTTTTTTAATTATTTAAAATGGTACACTAAAGGTACAGTATACTATACTATTATCTCTCAGTTTCAACTCATAGCTAATGCCTCTAAGCTCTCACTAAAATGAATCTATGTAGGGATGACCTAAGCACATAAAATACAGTGTGGTGGTTGTAGGCCTAACAGTTATTATACACACTAAGATGAATGAATTTCATAATGAAATGAGTTTTCTATTCACGGTGCTCAAAATATTTTACAATAAATTTTCTACTTTATTTTTTATTAATATGTTAAGAAATAAAATATATTAATTTCAACAGCAATATCAATATATTGCAACGTGTTAGATTTTCTTCACTTTCTACAGAAAACTGGGCTTTGTTGCTAAAGCTTTCAGTTCCTAATTTTTGTAGAAAAAAGGTATTAAAAAATTACCACTTCATAATCTAAGAATTCGTTCCAACAAATTCTGAGACTGATATTCCCTGCCAGCCATTATTATTTTTACATATCTCAGATATTTTTATAACATCATTCCTTACAATTGTGTGATAAGGTTAAAAAAAATGTAATGTCGAATAACTGATATTATATTCTCAAGCAGTGACTTACGTGTCGACATATCAGGCAAACATCTGGGCCCAGAAAAATGATAGATCCAAAAATTTAATACATAGACAAAAAAATAATTAGTAATAAAAATTGAAACTAAAATGATTTGTCATCATTTTCTCATGTTAGAGTAGAATGTAATTGCATGCATTTCCAATTAATTTCAGAGGAATATTATATATTTATCCCCCATCCCAACTCCGGGAAGTTTACAATGAGAACTCAAAGTTGTTAAGTTTAGCTCAATAATTAAATGTTTGATTTCATGGAATTCAAATATTATTATAAATATTTAATTTTACATCTACACTTTTAACTTTACATTTAATAACAAAATAAAACACATGTATTCTTACATCATGCCTTTATAATTTTTAGAATCCTAGAATATACCTTCAAAGCCTTTTTATATAGAATTAGAGAGAAAGTTGTGCAATGCTAAAAATAAAAATTAAATAAATAAATAAATTTTTAAAAAAATCAAGATTTTGATACAAATACATTGTGAAATTCTGTTAAAATGTTCCTTTAAAAACTTCTGTGTCTTTGGGTGTGCATCCATCCATGAACAATACTAGCCACTAAATTGTACTCAGGATTTTCCACAAAATAAATATTTTTCAATCAATGTGACCAAAAATGAGGCTCTACAAATTTGAAACAGATCTTTTAATTTTTGGGGTATGTTTTCCATAAAGCCCTTAGGATATTTTCAATGTTTTCTCAATTTATAGCTCCACATTTTTTGCTCAAAAGTAGCAAAGTACTGTTATAATTATAGTCAAAGTCAAATTTTCATTAAAATCTCTGCAATGTTAAAACATTGTGCAAGTTCAAAATTTTTCAAACATGTCCTATACATTCATTAATAAAATGAGTGATTTCTTTCTTAATGCAATCTGTCCTTTAATTTTAGGCCCTTAAAAATTTCATATACAATGTTTTTGAAAACTAGAGAAGTTTTTATGCAATTTTGAATCAAATCTTGAACATTTTCTGGAAATACTACATAAACAATATTTTTTGGATCAAACCTTTTGACATTTCAAATATTTAAGATATGTATTTTCTTCAAACCTCCCATGATTGTTTGGGGAAGAGTATTTCAAAAGATGACTGAAGTATAAACAGTATATAAACATCAAAACCCCTGGGGCTAAATTCATTTAATATATACATAAATAGAATATAAGTTGCTGTATTAAGATGGTGTGTACAGCTACAGGTAATATGAGAACAGCTACAAATAATATGAGAAAATACGTGCTATTGTAACATCGCTAATTTAGAAGTTTATGCAATTTTGCTTCACACCCACTCCTGGCACTGTTTTAAAGTAGACAATATGTACAATAAAAAAAGGATGTCTTTTTTTTTAATAAATAAATAAATATGTGTATGGAACACCAAGACTTAATTTTCTTTTCCAGGATCACTTTTCCAAATGGTTCCAATGCAATTCATTAGATATTTGATTAAATACATCAAATTTATTTTTAAACAATTATAATAAACAAATTGAAAATGCACAATCAAAGGTTCCAAACATATTAATAAAATTTCCTGATAATTCTGTGATTTTCCTTGATAGTTTTGAGAGAGATCGTCCTTGAGATCCTTAGATTACATCTGATTTTTGTTAAAAATGATCTCACATCTTGCGATCCAGTTAAATATTGACTTAGGATTTCTAAAAGAAATCAATATTGATATCTAATTTTTAATATAAAATACAGAACTGAATAATCGCAAACTGAATAAACTGCATTTTGATTTTGTACAATTAATTTCATTTGAAATGGAAAACATGCACAATTGTTTTCATAATCACATTGAATTACAAAATGTTAGACCTATCCCCTGTTTAGAAAGAACCGAAGGTCAGAAATTTCAGGTGGTGAAGACTCCACTAGTCCAGGTCTCTAATGTGAACCTGAACCTATAGCAAAATATCTATTTAAAATGAATTTTTTCTTCTTTTGAAAATGTATTACATATCAAATGACTGAATTAAATGAAAATGTAGGAAGACTCTTTTTGATACTCTGAACTGTTTTGTTTTCATTTTTTCTCAGAATCTAAAGTACCAAATATTCCATCTTTTGATTCTTTATGGTATCAGAATAACTTACCAGAAGAACAACTTCTTCTTTGGTTTTCACTTGCTGCTGAGAAGCAACAGGAGTGATTGTGATTTCATTTCTTGTCTGAAACAATAAAAAAAAAATTAATTAGTGATTGATTTTGTAGTGTTGCAATTGTCTGAGTTTTGTAGTAATTTTCACATGTAATGTACAGTCATAAACATAATAAAATAATTCACTCACTTTTGAAGTTGACAGCAAATCTGATATGGATACTGGTCCACCAGAACCATGAAAAGGAGTGACCGTAGTATTAGGAACATTCCCAGGAATTCGTTCTGGAGCTGTAAGCAATCTGGCAAGCGTGGGAGAAAAGGTGGTGGCCCTAGCATTAGATTCAGCCCTCTGCTGCTGCATAGTGGTGGATTTTGTCAGGATACCATGCAACAATGAAGTTGAGGGTGACTGATGGGGTGGAGAATGAGGGGCCAGGACAGGGTGGAGGGTGACTTCAGGATACGGAGGCGCTTTGTTGGCAGCAGCAGCAACAGCAGCAGCAGCACCCACAACTGAAGAAGCAGTAGTGGCAGGAACTGGTGGTTCATGTCGCTGCTCATTCTGACTTAATTTCGCAAACTGAACTAAAACGTCCTTGAAGCTTATGCTGCTCACATTCCCAACATTTCCTGACTCTGCAGGCATCTGAGTTGAAGGTGCACCACTTCGTGAGGAGTCGGCACTTGATGGTCGTGAACTTTCCATGCGATTGCCTTCTCCAGTGTTATTCAGAAGGAACCCAAGGTCAGGAATTTCAGCTGGTGAAGACCCCATTAGCCCAGGTCTCATTTGAGACCCTGAACCTAGTGCTACAGATGCCATGCTGAGAATTCCACCAGTGCCGCTGACTCTTGTTGATGTCACAAGATTCTCAGGACCCTGAGCACTAGCGTTTGGAGACAAAGCACTTTTTAATCTTCTGCCACGCCGTGGTACATCTCCAGGATGTTTTGAACGATAATCAGCAATTATAGACCTTACATCAAGAATAGGTCCTTGTCGGCCTTCACCAATAACAGGATTCTGCCCATTGTTATTACTGGATGTAGAAGAATTACTTGGTGGTATCACAATTGTTGGTTTGGGCAGAATAGGTCTATGGGACCTGCTGCTAACTTTATCTTTACTGCCATTTTCAGAAACACGTGTCATTGTAGTAGCTCCAGAAGATGTAGACAAATTCAAAGATGTATGAGCATTTCCTGAAGATACAACAGGTAGCATCATTACAGGCAACTGATTTTGACCACTCTTCAAAATTGAAACACCCGGTGCAGTAGTTTGCATATGCTGCTGATTCAAAAGGCTATTATGTGTCTTAGAACTGTTTTTAGACCCACTAGTTTTCACAGCATTAACATTTGTTTCTGCTACTCTACTTCTGCTCGTTGACAGATCTTCTAAACTATTCTCACCTATTCTTAAGTCATAAGGCATGTCCCAGAAGTTTGCATCACCTTTACTTGGAGAGCTCATCATAATCATCATTATATCCTTCCTACGTTGCAATCTAAGGTACATCTCTTCCTTAATCTTCTTACCTCGAATAATTTCATTCCACTCTTGTTCCTTGATACGTGCTAAAGCATTAAGTGTATTTATTTCCTGCTGAAGCTTTTCTGAACACCGCTGAATCTCTCTAAGACTAGTTGTTGTAGCACTGTCTACATAATCACTAACCATTCGCTCTCGTTCTTCAAGTTCAGTTGGAGTCAACTTCATTTTCTTCACAATGGGAGAATCCTGATCACTTTCACTGCTTCCTCTTTTCCTTGCTCTATCACTAGAGTGCTTCAGATCTGTTTGATGGTGACCAGGGCTACTAGCATGACTGACATCATCATCTTCTGCAGGAGACTGAGGCATACTTATGTTTTCCTCAACTTTGTGCTCTTCTACCTCTATTTTTGATTCTTCATGCACATCTGTTAAATTGCAATCCATATTTTCACTACAGGCTTTCTCTTCATCTTCATTTCCCAAAGACTCTGTTTCATTTTTCTCATTTTCTTCATCTTTCTTGTCTTGTTCAGTGGATTCAGCACCTTCCTCAGCTGACACTTCTTCTGATTTGGTACTCTCTTTGAGAGCATCTGCACAAAGAAACAAAATCATTAAATAAACTGAAACACAAATGAGAAGGATGGACTCTACAGCATTACAACTTGCCCTCAATAGAAAATTCACACACACACATTGTAAAAAATATGTTTTAAATAAACTTTACATTTATGGAATCAATATTTTAAATAACGAAGGTTGTTCTTAGTGAAGTTAAAGTTTCTTGTTCATTAAAAGAAAATTAAAATTTGAAATGTTTGACTCTGGAACCATTTGCGTAGATTTATCCATTGTTAATATATTTCACAAAAGAAATAATACTAAAATTTCTATTGACTGAAAATAAAAATATGCAATACTTTTTTAGAACATTGTACCTTTTTTTTCTTCCTTCGTATCATTTTCTTTTACTTCTGCCTCTTCTGGTTCAGATTTTTCAGGAGGGGCAACAGGCGAGAGCTCACGTACAACTTCCTTGCCAACGGTTACCTTTTCCTCAACAGTTTCACGAGTAGGTCCATTCTCCTTCCCACTATCAGAATCTTTTTCTGATTCAGCAGGTAAGGATTTACGTCGAGACTTAAGTGATCCATTATTCCTTGGAGCCTCATCAACTGCAGCCGTCCTGTTAGAGTCGTCATCCATGATATGCATTCTGTTGAGGCTGCAACAAACAAATGATATTTGTTACTTATTTTTGAAATTGAAAACAAATTGGAGCATGATATAAATTTTTGGTCAGCAACTTCTAAAAATAAATACCAATATTTAGACGAGTTGAAGATTAATAAAGTTAATATGTTGGGAAGTAATCTACAGTCCATTAATGTAAAGAATTGATTATAAGTTTTAAATGTAAACAAATAACATCAATGAGTTTTTATTTATTGTTACAGGAGGTCGTTTGTGGGATATGTCTTTCTTTTACATCTGTAAATTGCACTAATAAATATATTTAAAAAAAAGAAATGTTTTTCTGACCAAAACAACATTAATTTGTATAAACTCGCATTGATTCAAGAGATAAAGTCAACTGAATAAATATAAAAATATGTCATGTATTTGCGAGAAATGACAAATAAGTATAGGAATATAATTTAAAAATGACAAGATTCAAAAGTCAATGTTTGGCATGGAAACACATTGTTTTCTTTTTGCTGGAACAATTATTTAAAAACCAAAATTTTCAAAACAATAATGTGCAGATATTTCTTCACGGATAGATCTTTCTCGTTATTTGTTTATCATAATGAATAATACGAAAAATTCACTCCAATGTTGGAATAAAAACGCAAAATGTTTTTCCGTTCATTATAGCTATTCAAATATTTCGACGCAAATACTATGCAGATCACTCTACAAAGAAAAGTACTATAAGAAATAGTTGGTGAAGCGAATTCTCAATCATACAATGGATGAATATTCTGCTAACTCTGGGCCATTCGAAACGCCCCCAAAATTTTCAGGTCGCCAAATTTCGCATGAGATGACGACATCTCTGCATGGCATCCTAACTAGTGACGTCAAAAGCAGACGGGCGGGACGCGGGGTAGTCACTTGAAATAGCTCCTCGAGAAACCTGCCAAGACGATTCGCCACTGCGGGAGACGGTCGAAGGCATTTCGTCGACTACTCCGGAAATGTCACCGAAATTCTTCACCACTACGTCACTAGCGATACACCACGCCACAAGGATGCTAAAATAGTGTTGGTCCGGAGGAGAATTCAGGGTATTCTCGATATACCACACAAGACAAGTTCGTTGAAATGCAAGTACACTTTCAACCAAAAGCCTCTCACCTTAATTCAGAAATATATTCGCAAAAATTCTCTGGTTCAACAAAGGCACTTCTCAATCACACAGCCACGCACCACGTCGGCTCCTACAGATCACGTCCTGCATCACCCCAGTTCGGCAAGAGAAAAAAAAAAAGGTCTCCTCATGTGCGCACAGAGCAGCGGCTTAGCAACGAAACGCACGCCACCGCACCCGCCAGCGGCTCTCGCGCCGCACGCACTGTCAGCCCGCCTCGCGGCTCACGCACGCACTCACGCACGCACGGCCGCAGCGGCGCTCCGCCCGAATCGCGCGCGCGCGCCGAGGTCGTTCGACCCGCAGAGGCGGCGGTGGCGGTGCCTCAGTTGCGAGCGCGCGGGCGGGCGGGCAGGCAGGCAGGCAACGGCGGAGGCGGCGACAACTTCCGGGTCGACGCCTGTCCGAGCGACGCGACGGTCCGCCTCCACGTGCGCCGAGGAAGGTGGTGCTGTGGCCTCGGCGGCGGGGGCGGGGCCGGGGTCGGCGGCGCGTGGGGGCCCTGCGTCGGCGGCGGCGGCGCGGTCACCGCCACGCGTCTCGCAGAGGGCCGACGACGACGGCGGCGGCGGGCGCAGTCTTCTGGACCGTTCCGCGGCGCGGGCGGGCGGGAGCGCGAGCGCGAGCGCGTGGGCGCTCCAGACGGATCGATGCGAAGCAGCCGGCGAGGGGGCGGCCTCCGCGGAGACGTCGCGGCGGGGCGCGGGAGGGCGGGCGGGCGGGCGGGCGGACGCACGCGCGCGTTGGCGCGGGAGACGGCGGCGTCGAGGAGGCCGGTGGCGGCGCCGCCGCTGGCCCCAATGCCGGTCGGCGGCTCGCCTGCCGACGCGGGCGTCGCGTCGTGCAGCGTCGCGACGCGTCGTGGGGCCGAGCCGCGCGTTTCGCAACGCCAGCTGCGGAGCGAGCGAGCGAGTGGCGAGCGCGCGCGCGCGCGGTCGAGCGAGCGGCAGTGTGGGCCCCGGCGCAGCGCCCGCCCTGCCCGGCCCGCCGCCGCCGCTGCCGCCGCCGCACAGTGCATAAACAAAAGGAGGAGGAATGTCGTCGTCTCCTCTGCCGCCGCCTCTCTTTCTCTCTCCCGCTGCAGCGCTAAGGTCATGTGGAAAGCGCGCCAGCCAATGGCCGGCCGGCCGCCTCGCGAATTTTCTACATGTGTGTGTGACCTCAATGTCCTCTGCCGCCTGAAGTGCCTTTATTAGCTCGACCAATGAGGACGCGCCTCTCGGGGTGAACATTCTCTCTGCGGGCCGAGCTCGAGCGCCGCGCGCCGTTCTGCGCATGTGCGGCCCGGCCGTCGCTCCGTCTCTCTCGCACGCCACAACGCCGAGGTCAGGAACTCGGCGCCGGTTCAATAAGAATTTTTTTTGCCCGCACTCGTATTGCGGGGTGGCTCTTTTCTACAACTTCCCCGTCTTCCTTCCACGTTCCGTCCCGCCTGCTACGTGCTCTTCCCGCCGGGAGCCCCATGACGTGGGACGTGCGTGTATACACGCGTCGCGAAATCTAGGCCAGAATATTATCTCCGACCGCTGCGCACCTGGAGGCGAGCGAGAGGGCGCGGCCAGAGCCATCTATGAGACGCGGCGGGAACTCGGTGTAGCCGCCGCCGCCGCCGCCGCTTCGCTATTTCGGAGCGGCTGGCGCGGGGGCCCGCTGACCCCCTCGCCGCTGCCGGGTCATCGACCCGAGCGGCGCAGGCGGGGCATTGGCACCGGCGGCGGCAGGAGGGCTCCACGCGGGGGGCGGGGGCGGCGGCAGCGCGGCTAGCGTGCGCGCGGGCGGGCGGGAGAGGGCGTCGGACGGGCCGACGCGGCGCGGCGCGGAGCCGACGAGCAAAACTGGCTTAGGCTAGGGCAGGCAGGCCGGTCGACCGGGGGCGGGGAGGGCCAGGCGCGTTGCCCAAACCGCGTCCGCCCCGGGGCGGTGCGGTGGAGCGCGGAATTTGAAGCGGCGAAGCGCGCGTCCGCCCGCGGGCGATGCCCCGTGGGAAGGCGATCGTTGCGGGGCGAAGGGGGCGGGGCGGGGCGGGAAAGCGCCGCTGACGCGTGGCGTCGCGCTGACCCAAGCGCCGGCGCCCACGGACGCCTGCACAGCGCAGCGCAACGCACCGCCCGCGCCGCCGGAGGTGAAGCAACGCTCGCGCCGCCCACGCAGGCCCTAGGCTTCTCCCACCCCAGCTGCTCTTGCTTTACGTTTCCCAACTTTTCACCACTTTTCTTTCCCTCCGAATTTTCCTTTCCCCATTTCGCATTTTTCATTATTTTCCCTTATTTCCCATTTCCATTCTTTCTCTTCATTTCTCATTTCCATTCTTCATGTTCCATTTCCATTCCTTTTTTACATTCTTTAACCCATCCTTTCCTATTTGTATCTTCCTCCTCTTCTTCTGTTCTCATTTCCTCACCTTTTCTCTCTCTTTCCTACATTACATTATTATTTCTTATCCTCAATTTTTCTATTTGTCTTCTACGTACTTTTTTTTACCCGTTTTCTCGTTCTTTTTTTCCTCTCCAAGCTCAACGAAGCTGTAAGGTTATAGTCATTCTCCGAACTGAATATTAATAATAACCCCGCCCTCACAAAATCCTCGGGATTCCTCTGGGATGGGATAAGAAGAGAAAGGTTCCTGTAACTCGTCAATAAAAAAGCCAACATTCATAACGCGTTGAGGTGGTCGTGACAGTACACAGAATTCGGAAATAGTTTTCGTTCGAAGGAGCTTCAGCTACAAGGAAAGTTATCTACGCGACAACGGGATTTTGCAAAAGTAAACATAAAAAATGTCACTGAAAAAAACCCTCTTAAGTCGTTACTAAACCCATCGTATGAACCGCATTTAAAGGGAAGGCGCCCCCGAGAGCCACCCTCGGAACCAAAGCCAGCGAGCCGGATACGCGGGTGGTGCAACAGGAAGCGGGGGGTACGCGGAAGACACTGGAGGGTGGTCGCTGGAAAGGGAGGGTGCTGGAGGGAGGAGGCTGGAGGGTGGTCGCTAGAAGGAGGGTGCTGGAGGATAGTCGCTGGAGGGAGGACGCTGAGGGGTGGTCACCTGAAGTTGGTCGTTGGAGGGAGGATGCTGGACAGTGGGTGTGGGAGGGGAGGGTGCTGGGGGTGGTCGCTGGAGGGAGGGTGCTGGAAGGAAGGGCGCTGGAGGGAGGGCGCTGGAGGGAGGTGCTGCGGCGGCGGCGCCGGGGCGGGCGCTGGAAGCCGCGACGGCCGGGCGCGCGCCAGCGAGCAAGCGGCGCTCGCCCGCTCGTGCCGTACGTTTCATAGGTTTCACCTTGCAGACTGGGGCTAAGTGGGTCGGGGCGACGACCCGAGCGTTCAACGGCCCCGGCGCGCGCCGGGGCGGCGGCGGCGGCGGCAGTCGGTGCCGGGTTTCCGGTGGCGGCGGCGGCGGTGGGCGCGGGGGTGAAGGACCCGCGAGGCCAGCGGCGGCGGCGCGGCAGCGGCGATGGAGAGGCATACAGACGAGACATATCGGGAGGAGAAAGTTCCCCCGAGTAAACAGTGCGCAGCTGGGCGCGCCGCGCCGCGCGCAGCAGCGGCGGCTGGCGGGGCGAAGGCAGGCGCAGGCGCAGGCGCAGCAGGCAGCCCGGGCCTCCGGGCCCCAGCGCTGCGCACCCCCTCAGCCTCCGCCTCCGCCGCCGGCGCGCAGCGGCGTCCACGCTCCGGGCCGAAGCTTGTTGGCAGGATTCACCCTCATTGCCGTTGCGGGACCCCCCCGACGGTCTCGTACGTCTAAAGGCGGCTCCACCCATTCGCTATTCGGCGAACAGCGAGCAACCGCTCGCCGAATCCCGAGTAGTGTGGATGGGTCGCTTGACGAACATTCGGCGCTCGCCCTACCCACCGCGTGTCGGTCTTTTGGACACATCAAAGGGAGCGAACATTCGCCGAACACATCAGCTGGTCGGGATCGGGCGAGCAGTAGCTCGCTGCTCCGCGAATGCCGAACGTATGGAGACACCGTAACGGAGGAGGGGGGTAATGAGACATTTTTCATTTATTTTGTTGTTGTTCTTGTGGACGATCTGGAGCGTCGGAATTTATTTGAGGCACAGTTCGATTTCACTGAATATTGGGTTTACAAGCCTGTCTTTGGGCATCACGCGTGCGATGGACCAATGAGGCATCGTCATTAAAAATATGAATTATTTTTTCTGCGGCGCGACGTGGGGGTTGTCATTTTATATTTGGATTTTGCTGAATGTTGCAGTGGCGGGCCTCAGGACGCGTGCTATAAACAACGGAGGCCATCCTTTTCGTTTTCTTGCCTTTCTCGAATTTTTTCTTCTTCTATTCGCGCGCGTGCGAGAGGTGGATTTCAATTTTCAATAACATCCCGAGGATGTTTCAGCATAGTTAATAAATAACTTTAGAGTATTTCTTCTGTGGGTGAAGAATCACAGATGTTTTGGTCTACAATTTCTCCCATATTGAACAATTTTGCAAAAACAAGCAAGTCCAGATATAATATTTTTGTAAAATAATGAGGTAATTTATTGACAACAGAACATTTTTAATTGGTGACCATGTAATACAGGCGTGTGGTCGCATGTAAAGAGTCCCCAGTGGTCTTAAGAGTCTAAATTTAATACTGTCATATTTTTCTTATTGAATTGTTTCCCCGATTACCCACGTACGGGGCACGGCTAGGCCACGCTAAGCCTTTGAGAACCACAGCTCTCCTCTAATGGTGCCGGTACATCCTTATATTTATTTATGGGAGAAATAGAAAATTGTCTTTTCATATAAAATTTGCTTCAAATGAAAATCTGATATTCTATACAAAATCAATATTTTTGGAATTGGAAAATTTACGAGTGCGCCTTCAGTAATCCTAATCACATTAATCTATAATATATGAACACAACAATAGTGCCTGGGGACAGGGGCGGATCCAGACCATTATTTTGGAGGGGGCCATCGCAGATTTTTGTTAAATAATGAACATTTGTTATCACGTTGTATGTTATTTTTGTAGCGTATATATTATAGTAAACAATATTATTTTTAAATAATTACATAATTCTAACAAAAATAAATATTTAAATCAATTTTGTCAAATTAAAGAAGGTAACAAACGAAAACTCTAGGCCTTTTTTTTGGGGGGGGAGGCCATGGTCCCCATGGCCCCGCGACTCACTGGGAAGGGGGCAATGGAGAAACTTTCATTCATTTAATTTTTGTAATTCATTAATTCAATCATCGTAATTAATCATTTAATCGTTTTTGTTGTTGCGGACGGGGGAGCGAGCCTCTGTATTTATTTGAGGCAAAGCTCGATTTTGTTGAATGTCGGGGTTACAAGTCTTCCGTCAGCCTCGTGCGTGCGAGTGGTTTTGATGTTTCCTATTCGCATCCAATCTAATTATGAATTTACACACTTGGAATAGATTAGAGGCTATTAAGCGAAAAATATTGCTTTGCATATTTTGTCACAAGTTTTCATTTTCGTAAATATTTTTAGAGTTGAAACGTAAACACATCGAATCTTTGCAAGCGTACAACTTGGAATTTAGTAGACTTTTATTATTCTAAGAATATTATTTCGAACCGTAACCGAGGATTCACAAGGCGGATCGGTTCTTTATAAATTCGATCGCCCCTCCCCTCTCCAAACTCACGCGGATTTACGATCCCACCGAAACAAGCAACACGCAAGCGGCGCACCAAAGACGAAAGCACCGCCTGCAGAGCTCCACAGTGGGTCAAAATTACGTCAAAAGTACACAAAGAATTTCAGTGATTTTAAAGTAATGATTTCTGTACGAGAAAACTATAACAATAATTTCCACAGTGCGAGATGTGCGAGTGTTAGTTTGGAAAATTGTTTCCTTTAAGGAAAGTGGTGAAGTCACCAATACATTTTTTCTGAGCCCTATTATTACGTAGTTTCTTGAAAAAATACAGAATTTCTCAAATATGTGTTTGAAGCATGTATGAGAAGGCAGTATATCAAATCAAAAATGTATGTAACCTTTTCTCTTCTATTACGTAGTTTCATTAGGAACTCTAATATTTTTAGTTCACACTTTCACATCTATGCAACTTCATTAGAAGCGTTATACCACTACCGCAGAAATTCAATTATATTTAACACTTATGATTAATACTCCACTTCATAATGCAATCATTATTTCCCTCCGCGTCCAAACATTATATACTTGGTGGTAAAATGTTATTCCGAATTGGATTAACATTGTGTAGTTGTATTATACATTTTTATTTATTTGAAAGTTGTGTGTATATTTAATTAAATTATTTTTTATTAATTTATTTTCACGAATTTTAGTGCATTTTATTTGTTTTCCTGCCCACAGTGACCACTTGCCCTCCAGCGTTGGAGCGGGCACGAAAGAATTCCAAGCGCGGGTCGGCGAAGTAACCGCAGCGGATTCCCTTCGGCATTCCGCCTCTGACACATCGCTGACTCAGCCATGGGCTATGAGGCGCGGGCGGTCAGGCAAAGTGGCAGTTTAACAATCCGGATTAGGCAGAAATGAAATTCCTAATCAGTGTGGCAGGCTGTTACCTGACTGATCTCTAGAACAGTGAAGACTCGCCAAAATAGCAGGAGTCAGTGAAAGGGTCAGGAGGCGGTCATCGTCGAGTGAAATGCAAAGAAATGTCTTCACTTTCAACTACTTGGAGTGATAAACAAAAGAGGAGCACAGAAACGTCCGCGAGATCCACATTAAGGTAGAGAAAACCAAAAATGGATTACTAATAAAGGTTACGCTTGTATCACTGTAGAACAGAAAAAGTCTGATGGGCATTTTGAAGCATCACAATTCATGAAGAAGCCATAGAGAAGAGAAAGAAGAAGAGATTGTGGGCGCTGAATTTTCCGTCACGCCTTCTAGGCCCCTCGGTTCAGGGCTCAATACTAATCAGAAATACATTTTATTTTTCGTAATTAAACATATTAGAGAACAAGGCAGTTTGTTGAAAATGGTTACGATTTTAACCTAAAACAGTTCATGAACATTTTAATTTCAATTCATTAAAAATGCGAAATCTTCATTAAGTTTTAGTTGCATTTCCTGACAGTTAATAAAACGTGATTTTACGACAATTGATACAGAGCGGCCTAATTTTTGGAAACATTTTGGATTAATTAGCAATTCACTAATTATTTAGAAAAATTGACACAAATTTGTACATTAGAAAACCTTAGAGATTTTTATGTACGTCGTAAAGAAGTTTGGGTTAATTAGACCATTTGTGAGATCAATGTCCTGATGTAGTGAAGATATTGTATTTGCACCTTACCTCAAACACTCGCTTAACAGACAGGCACAGAATCAACGTTTGGTTCCGCGTAATACAGCTATTGTCATTTCTACGAGGAAAATGATGTCACTGTCATACCGTAGTAACACAATAACCAGTTCGTCGAATTATCTTGTACGGAAGAAAGTAGTATGTGAGGTACAAATTCCCTACAGAAACTTTAATGAATTATATTTGTATTTAGATTCGTCAAGAGATCCTGCAAAATGGAAAAGTTTAACCTTCTTATGATTTGGTTTCACGTAACAGATTATTTGGAAAAACAATACGTTTTTCCCAGTCAAATTGTAAGCAATTTTTGCAGAGTTGCCGAACTCCAGAAATAACGAGAATAATTCACACTTGTTTCACAAAAGTCTCCGGCATAGCATTATACGGGTAGTCAAATCCGCATCACGGAGGAATGCCTTCAATTACGTACAACACATTAAAGCTCGCTTAATCAATATTATTTGAAAGAGGTGAAAGGCGAGATCTTAAGAAAACCTCTCTTAAACTATTCATGAAAACTGGATGAGGTTTCGGTAGAGTTTGAAGACATATACCATTATAAGAGAGATTTAAATAAAATTGGTTGGGCGATGCATTGCCCCACTGTAATACTTTTGCGCTATCTTACGGGTTGCCAACTCATGTCTCTATAGCAAAGACCTACAGCCAAGTCACTTTTTAGGATTAATGTAACACATTCAATAAATATTATTCTTTACACAAGGAAAACAATCAATGTCTACTTCAAAAGCCGAATGTAACAGGGGCATTTTACTAGATTGATTTGGAGCTTCAAAATTAATGATGATACGAAGAATAGTGAGAAAATTGAATGCAAAATTCCCAAACGGCAGAAGGTATCAGATGCGTCAAATTGATTTCTAGGTGTTAGAACGTTTGGTGGACAGTCACGAGTATAAATAATCAATTTTCTCCATTCAAAAAGTTTTTAAAAAGTGAACAAATCAGAGGCGACACTGGGAAAAGCATTTTCATTTTTATACTAAACGTGTAAGTAATTAATAATATTCTTTGACCTTCGGTCACGCAAGCAAATAAATATACACATACAATACAGAATACAAAAATGACGAATCGATGAATGAACTGAAGTCCATCCTCGCTTACGCAGCAGTCAGAAAAAATACTAAGAATACTCTTAGGAAAGTTTTATTTTCCTATTTCCTTGATCGGAATATTTCAACGTGTGCACATCATAAGTGAGGTACCGAGACATGGATTAATTGATCTCGGGGTAATAACATGCTATGCCACATATGTTTCGAGAAAAAGGCAAGTAAAGGTTTAAACATTGCATTCTACACATTAGGATAAATATAATTTATTTATTAATTACACGGTCATCTTGCGGCGGATCTTTAAGATCAAAACCCAACATCTAGAGACATCTATGTCAAAATACATTAATATCTCTATTTCATCAGAAATGTGACATAGCATGTTATTGCCCCAAGGTTTTCATTTATATCCCTGCGAGGGACAAATGAATACTTTTGCAGCAAGAGACATCCAACTCTCTTCGAGGGGGTGGATGCGTTCCGCGTCGTCCCGCGAAACAAAAATGACCGCCATTTGCAAACCAGGTAAAAAATAGGGTTAAAGATGTTTTTGAACAGCTTAAGTACATAAGGAAATTTATGTACAAAATATGACTTTTTTTTTTCGAGATGTTAAAGCGACCAATTTATTAAATACTGGACCATTTAAAATGGATTGACGGCGGCCGTCAATCCACCACCCTGCACGTCACGCTCCCACGAAAGAGAAATCCAGCGAAAACCGCCGCGTCTTAATTCCACAACCTGTATGCGCGCGCGCGAGCGTGGACGGGCCGGATGGGCCGAATGCAGAGGGCCGCGGCCGCCGCCGCCGCTGCCTGGGCTGCACTCGTGCGAGCCGGATGCGGGGCGGCCAGAGGTCACGGAGTCAACGCAGCCTTTGAGAACGCCCTTGAAGCCGGACGGACTGGCGGGAGGGCAGGCGCGGGCGAGCGCCGTAGGCGTTGGAGCGGTGAATACGTGCGTCTGCAATGGCGGACCCTGGGGACTCACCCCTGTCAACGTTTTAAAGTTTGTTTGTGCATTCAAAACAATGATTGATCATTTCATCATTTCCCCAATTGATCATATTCCAAACATGGATATACATCCAAACATATATTATCAATACACTTCTTTTTTTCAAGCGAACAATTTTTTAAGGGGGGTGGGACTTACACTTTTAAAGAAATACGTCAGATTCTTAATATTCGAGAGTTTTATCCGCAGATCACGGGTTGGCCAGTTTGATTCGGTGCTAATATAAAATATGGATATACAAACAGAGAGCCTTTGATATAAATATCTGCTAATTTGTAAATAAATATTTATCCGGAAGTACAGATCTAATGGAGTTTAATGGAGTAATGGGAGTTTCATACACGTGATTTCATATCGTCGAAAACAAATGACATGTAACTATCCCATTTGCCAAGAACAGGATAAACGGTGATATCGACAGGGCGGATTCAGACGATCGTTTTGGCGGGGGCCGTTACAGATTTTTGTTAAATAATAAACATTTATAATTTTATATTATTTTTAAAGTGTATATACGACACTATACAATATCATTTTTAAAATAAATTACATGATTCTAATATAAATACAAATTTAAATTAATTCTGCCCAAAAAAAGAAGGTAACAAACGAAAACTCTAGGCCTCGGGGGGGGGGGGGCATGGCCCCATGCCCCCCCCTGCTCTGGACCCGCCACTGGATACCGAACACTTGGGAACCCAGACGTGAGCACGCAGTAGCTGATTAAAGAATTTCATGACCTGCCCAACTGCATGCAGCAGCCTTCCGCAAATAAGTCGAACGAAGGAGCATTTCCGCAGCGAATCGATGCAGCCGGAGCTGATAGGCGCGCGCCAGGAGCGCACGTGGTGCCCATTGGAACGTACTTAGAAACTGTTTCGCCTTTTCCTCCAAATATCAGGTAACGCCCGCCAAGAAAACTGCTGTGCACAGATACCGACAAGAGGGTTAATTGCGAATTCAACTTTGGAATTGCATGATATATACTGTCAAGTGTGTTTCCGAGGGAATGTACCCAAAAAGAAATTCCCGAAAGAGCGATTCTTTTAAGTTATAATACAATTTTTGGTGTTTTCTCTCAAGATATGTATTACATTTTAATTCATTTAGTACGTTAATATTATTTCAAAGCATGTTAGTGCAGTTATCCATTAGGAATCATCTAATCAACTACTATTTTCAAGTTTCAAATAACAGGAAAAACCACGAAAACGAAACAAGAGAAATGAAATCTGCAATCAGAATGCTTATTGAATGATATCGCCATTGTCCAACATCGCCATTGTTTTCTGTCTGGTTCTTTACTAATGATAATACGAGTAAAATTTTCTTCATTCCAATTAGAAGTGTAATTCACCAGCTAGAAAAATGACAATTAGAACATCGATATTTGTTATATTAGGTAAAACACGAATACTAATATTTGATCTCGGAACTAAAAGTTTCTGCTCCAAGATTAATCGGTCCCAATTTGTGTTAGGAAAAATTTATAATAAACTATAATTTTTATTACAAAATATTCCTCAAGAACGCCCAATACTTATTCACCAAACAAGTGCAATTTTGTACATTAGAGTTGTCACTTGCTTTGAAATATACATGATCATTCTCCGGATTGCTCCATATAATTATTAAACTTGTTAATTATACGTACAACGGTAAACTATTTTCTTGCTGTATCAATAACTTTTATACGATTATTAATTATATATAACATCAAATGAACATTTAATAAAACAATATTTTTCAAATCTTACATATTATCCTTTCAATTTCTTGATGAAATGGAGAAATAGTTCCTTTTTTTTTTTTTCGAGGGTTATTTTTCACCAGTATTGTTGAAACGCAGCGAAGAAATATGCACAAACTAAGAATTTCGAATATAAATCCTCCACACTAATAATGACGCGTGAAGAAAACTCACTTCGGCGAGACTTCCCTGAGTTTGCATGACCAAACACTTCCTCCGAGTTCCATGTTTGCACACAAAAGAATACTGCACAATGTTTGTAGGTCACTTCGTGAACGAGGCGTGCAACAACGGTTTTTCTTCCCGCTCCCAAACAGTTTCGCAGAAGAAACACACTGATTCAAAACAAACTTGAGAGGCGTGGAGTCTTTAATGCAGACTCGATTGTTTATCATTTCCAATACTACTATAATATATAATCAATTAATTTTAAATAATCTCATTAGATGCAAAACATTTGAACGAGATGTAAGGAATGGAAAACAAATTTCTGCTTACTGATTTTTCATATTCAATTTTCACTAAATGAAAATCTCAGTAATATTTCTCTCGCATTACTTTGGAAGTAAAATTTTCGGAATTTGTTTGGATAATTAGAGAACAATCTACTTCGAAGAGGGAAAGAAACTTGCAAAATTGAAATTCTACTCTAGAAAATTCCTCTGTAATTACAAAATGAGAAACACAGCAAGGGCATTTATTCCTAAAGTAACGTTTGACATAACAAAAAATAAAACCTTTGTCGTTATCGTACATACTTAAGAGATAGATCTTTGAAACTGCTTCATGATCCATTGGAAATTAGTAACCATGCAGCGCTTAAGACTATCAAAAACGTGTAGGGGAATTCAGATGAAAACCGATTGTAGTGTGGCGTACTGGACATGAAAAGCACAGACGACAGATTCTGAATAGTATGTACAGTATATTTACAATAATAAATTACAAGAAAATGTTACAAAATTGAAAACCTTAGGCAACCTTTCTATTCTCTAAGCCGCGAAACCCCGCGACCGTCCCTAGGCTGAGCCCAGTGCCTCTGCTCGAGAGCATGAGAAGCTGCGCGAAGTGCGAGCTGTCGGACATTAGTCCCCGTAACTAGATGTTACATGGCCGGATGCCAAAACGTGCAAGGTTGCACGGAGATACCTCACGTCTTTCGACTCACTAGCGTATCCCCCGAGCGCATGTCGGCGCCGCAATAAATACCCCACGGCTCGTCCCCCACTCTACCAGCGGCGGGCGTCATTCGGCTCGCAAGCCAGCCCTCAGCAGAGAGCAGCCTTCGTCAATGGACTCGCACTCAGGCACGCTCAGTTGTCCTGGTTATTTTTAGGCTGGGATTTCCTGCCCGGCGCGCGCCGGCGAGGCGCCGCCGCATTCCACCCCCATCCCCCATCCGGCTTAAGGCCGGGCTTTCCAGCGAAACGGCACGTGCGCCACCTCGCGACGCTACAGACCCTCCCATGCCGGGGGTGAGAATTTTTTTTTCGCAGCAAAATATGCCCAGGAAAAAAATTCTGCTAGCTAAAGTACCTGGTCCTGAGACATTACATCATAATTTTTTACATGAACATAATAATATCAAAACCCTATCTAGTCAAAATTTGTGAAATAAATCTGTGGGCTGTCCCCCCGTTTTTTCCTAACTATGTTGCCATTTACATTTAAACCTTACATCTATTTACATACATAAATATTCTTGACGCATCTTGAACTACATAAAATCCTGAAATACAAAACATTTACTTTACATTGAAATATTACATGATAATTCTTGACGCCTCTTGCATTACATGAAAACCTGAAATATAAAATACAAAACATTTACGTTGCATTGAAGTATTACATAATAATTGTGGAATTCGTTATATACATCATGTGCCGTTCTTAACTGAATTTATTGACACATGTATGTATCAACATATAAAAATGATCACAATAACAAAACAATTTTACCCTTGAATTTTATAAAATTATTTACATAGAATTTCACCGACATTTATACATGTCATGAACGTGTGTGTTCCCTACACTCGCCTGTGGATCAATTCACACAATCAAACATGCGACTAAGCGCATCTGCATTAACATTTTCTGAGCCCTTTTTGTGCATGATGCGTAAATCGAGGTGCTGAATTAAAAGGGACCAGCGTAATAATCTGGGGTTTTTGCCAGACGTATTACGCAACCAGACCAACGGGTTGTGGTCGGTTTCGACCTGAATTGTGGCCTGCCCGTCGAGATAAATCTTAAGTTTATCCAACCCCCAAATAAGAGCCAAACACTCAAGTTCTGAGGTGCCATAATGAGTTTCTGTATCACTTAATTTACGGCTTAGAAAAACAACTGGTTGTTCTACTCCCTCGTCATTTACTTGGTAGAGAACCACGCCTAAGCCTCTCTGAGATGCATCTGCCTGAACTCGAAATTCCTTGCTATAATCAGGAGCATATACCGCTGTTTTTTCGCTAAGAGCTTGTCGCAACTCATTGAAAGACTTTTCACATGCCTCTGTCCAGACGACTTTACCCTGGCGCTCGCGTCCCCGCAGCGCATCTGTCAGTGCCGCCGCTTTCTCCGCAAACCCGGGTATCAAGCGTCGATAATATCCTACCAATCCGAGCAAAGAACGCACTTGTTTCTTTGATTCTGGTCTAGGAAAGTTCTGGATTGCTTGTATCTTGGCTTCGGCCGGCCGCAATTTCCCGTTACCGACGACGTAACCAAGATATTTTACATTAGCCCGCGCAAACAAGCACTTGCGCGGCTGCACTGTCAATTTGGCGGATTTCAATATACTAAAGACCGTATCTAGGTGCCGAATGTGTTCTTGCCAAGTGTTACTGAAAACCGCGATGTCATCAAGGTACGGTACCGCGAATTCTTGGCAGTTTTTTAGCAAAGTGCCCATGATTTTACAGCATTGATAAGGGCCGTTCTTTATCCCGAAGGGTAACCTAAGCGGTCGATACGTGCCGAAACTGGTCACGAACGCCGAATATCTCTGCGCCCTATCCGTAAGACCTATCTGCCAGAAACACTTACTTAAATCTAACACACTAATGATTTTTAGCTGCAGCTACCTGTTCAATCCGTTCTTCGAGATTGGGTAACGGAAAGTAATCTGTTTTAATAATCTCGTTGAGGCGCCTAAAATCTATGCAGGGCCGTGGAGATTTGCCCGGGGCCTCGATCAGGATCATAGGAGACGTATAATCACTCTCCGCCTCCACAATGATGTTGTCGCGAAGCATTTTGTCCACCTCTTCCCGCAATATCTTAGTTTGTCTCGGCGACATGCGGTAGGGTGCACTTCGGACTACTTTATCAGTGTCAGTTAATTCAATGTCCATGGTCGTTACATCTGTAAGACCAGGTTTCTCACTAAAAATACACCTGTATTTACAAATGACATTTTTAAGTGCTTCGCGGAACTCGGGTTCAACCTTAGTATCGTTTAGCATTTCTTCCGCATCAAAGTCGTCGGAATCTAATCTTAACGCGTAGCGGTCTAACGCGTCTTCCTCGCCTGCGGCAGTGACCGTCGCAGAACCGAGAAAGTTCACGTATTCAGTACGTTGGTGATACTTTTTCATCATGTTGATGTGATACACGCGTGGTTCTTTCCGCCCCGGCATCTGAACTACGTAATTGTGTTCGGACATTTTCTCCCGAACTTCGCCTGGCCCGACCCACTGCACCGCGAGTTTCCGCGTTCTGTTAGGCGCCAAAACCAGCACCTTCGCGCCTATTTCAAAACTGCGCGAGATCGCCTTGCGGTCGTACCACACCTTACGCTTGCGTTGTTCTTCCGCCATTTTGGTATGGGCAAGTTCACGCGAACGCTTCAGTCTATTAATCAACTTGAACACGTGCTCAACCACCGTGCTCCCTTCGCTTTCTGCTGCACCCGCAAGCTTTTCGTAAAGCAGCGTCATGGGTGTGCGGAGATTTTTCCCATAGACTAACTCGGCTGGAGAAAAACCTATCGATTCGTGCACACTCGTGCGTAACGCGAACATAATTGCAGGAAGCTGGCACTCCCAGTCAGTCCTTGCCTCTAAACAAAGAACCTTCATCAACCGGTTCATGGTTCTGTGCATCCGTTCTACGGCATTAGATTGCGGATGATAAGGCGAACTTCTAATTAATCTAATGCAAAATCTCTCGGCGAATTCCGCCATCAGAGTGCTAGTAAAACAAGTTCCCTGATCTGTTTGAAGCTCTCGCGGAAATCCAATCCGACTGAACAGATCTAATAAAGCTTCAATGACCGTGACCGTCGTCAGATCACGTATGGGAATAGCCTCGGGATATTTTGTTGCTAAACACATAGCAGTTAGTATGAACTTGTTTCCTGACTCAGACTCGGGAAAAGGGCCACAAGCATCTACATTTACTTTCTCAAACGCCTCACCCGTTATAGGTACAATTTTTAAAGGCGCGCGAAGCTTCTCGCCGCCGTTACCTACGCGCTGGCAACTATCGCAGCTACGTACGTAATTTTCCATATCTTTGTAACAGTTCGGCCAGAAGAAATACTTGGCCATTGCGTCTTTACTTTTTGTGACACCTAAATGACCGTGGGCGACTTCATGGCAAAGCTTCAATATAGTGCCACGATACACCCGCGGAGTCACAAGCATGGAGAATTGCTCACCGCGCTTGCTCTGCCGTTTCCGGAACAAAAGGCCGCGTTCTATAAAATAATCGCGCCGTTCCGTTTCTGGGCCTTCGGCTAGCTCGAATAGCGGTAAGAGCTCTTCATCCTGTCTCTGAGCTTTCGCAAATTCGGACGGGTCTAAACGGGACAATGCAACGCTCCCGGAATCTACTTCAAATTCCGCGTTGTTTTCAACAACATTGCCCGGGTCATTTACCTCGCCTAACAAGACACAAGTTTCCTCGTCGGGAGCTTTCGCGTCCGACGCAGGTTTTTGGGGTGCGTCGCGCGCACGACTTGTTCCTACGACCACGCCTAGCTCGACCGCTCCTTCCCCCAAAGCCTCGTTCATGACCGCAACCGGTGCGTCACCAGGGCGCTCGGCGGCCGGCGCGTTGCCTGGCGCCGCCGCCATCGCCTCCGGCCCCACCCCGTCGCCCTGCCCGGCCGCCGTCTGGGCACGGGTTCGCACCGCACAAAGAAACTGCGGTTCTAAAAACCCTTGCCTGATTTCCGAGAGAAGCGTGGCAGATCGATTACTCAGAATGTAATATTCTAAGTCGCAATTTTTCGCGACTGCGGCTTCGGTAACAAGCTTACCGAACGGGCCTACGATTTCTACCTTAGCTACAGGTAGATTTTTCGGCGCCTCGTCCAAGGGCTGCTTAACCCATACGGATTCGCCGGTATATTGATTCGGCCTGACGTATTTGCTGTTGATCAGATCAACCGTCGCCCCAGAATCTCGTAAGAAGGAAATAGGATTTCCGCAAACCGTGCCGAAAAACGTGTGAGGAAGCAACAATTCCTGCGCACTGGTGTCGACAACGTGACACATTTTCTCGCTTGATTTGAGCTGAGGGCAGTATTTCTTAATGTGCCCCGGTTTTTTACAAAAATAGCACGTGCGTTCCTGCGGCTTGTCGAATTCCGCGTTCCTATCTGCCTTGGGCGCTGCGGGCTTAGAAGTGGAAGGCACGCTCTCCGTCACCTTTTTCCACTTTTGTTCCCCCACAGGCTCCTTGTGATTAACCTTAGAAAAATCTTTCCTATACGCACTAGACCTATTGTTTTCGTAGGTGTCCAGCCTACGCGCCAAATCTTGGGACTGCGAAACCTCGCCCCAAACATCTACGAAATGGGCACGTATGTCCGCCGGCACCTTCCGTTTCATCTGATCGGTGACAATCAAGTCTAATAATTGATCATAAGTTTCAACTTTCAACCCTGAAATCCATTTCTGGCAATAGTTCGTCAGTTCGCGAGCATAAACATTCCATGTAGTTTTCGCACCCTTTGCATGACTGCAAAACATCTGACGACATTTTTCAGGCGTGAATTTGTACATATCCAAAAGCTGCGTTTTGATTTGATTATAATCCTGCTCTGAAGAATCTGATCCTACAACTAACCATGTATTTATTTCATTGGGAAGCAATCCCATTAATTGACTGACCCATTCTACCGGCGCAATGTCGAGCTGACGAGCATGCGCCTCAAATACACTTAAAAACAAGGTAATATCCTCACCTTCGCCTTTGAATTTATCCATAACATGGCTGATACGGATACTACTTCTGTTTCCCGAATCTCTACTACCTAAAGATTCGCGCGAGGTAGCCTGATTAGCTAATTTCAGCCGTTCGAGTTCGTACTGCCGTTGTTCGAGTTCGTACTGCGTTCTTGCTCTTTTTCCTGCCGTTCTCGCTCTTTTTCCTCGAGTTCGCGTAATCTTTCCTGCTCCTTTAATTCAAGTTCGCGTGCTTCTGCGACCTGTTCTTTCTCCTGATCAGCAAGTTGTTTCACGAATATTTCATCGTACTGCTCGCTTCCCGTGATGATAGATTTTAATCTAACTATCGTCTCGTTCCCTTCCAACGTTTCCCCCATCTCCGTCGCGACCCTAACAAGCACCTCTTTCCTATAACCCGCTAAGAAAGACATTTTGCCTGAATTGATCCCCGGCCAGTACAAAAAACACACTTACGTTCAGTTGACCTCGGTGTCGCGTGAGCGCCAGCGCCTTCTGGATCCGGTGTTCTGGCCTCCTTCCTTCCTCTCGTTCTGGTCCGTCCGGGATGTCTCCTTCCAGTGCCAGTACCAATACCAGCTCCAGTTCCAGTACCAGTTCCAGCTCCAGTTCCAGTACCAATACCAATTCCAGTTCCAGTACCAATACCAGCTCCAGTTCCAGTACCAATATCAATTCCAGTTCCAAGTTTTAGAAAAGAAAGGTTCCGAGTCGGATTGTACCGCCCCGAAACTACCGTACCGAATTACCGCACTTTCGGTTTCTCGTGGCGTGCACGACTCTGCCGGCGCCACGTAATTACGACGCGTGTGCACCTTTAACTGCGGTACACTGTCTTTACGCGTACTATTCCAGTTTTAGACAAAAAACTGTGGCACTCCGGCGTGAGTTTACAATAACCGCTGCTACCAGTTTTAGACAAAAACTGTGCACTCCGGCGTGAGTTTACAATAACCGCTGCTACCAGTTTTAGAAAAAAAACTGCGGCACCCCGGCGTGAATTTACGATAACCGCTGCCACCAGTTTTAGAAAAAAAACTGCGGCACCCCGGCGTGAATTTACGATAACCGCTGCCACCAGTTTTAGAAAAAAAAACTGCGGCACTCCGGCGTGAGTTTACGATAACCGCTGCCACCAGTTTTAGAAAAGAAAGGTTCCGAGTCTGTGGCGTACTGGACATGAAAAGCACAGACGACAGATTCTGAATAGTATGTACAGTATATTTACAATAATAAATTACAAGAAAATGTTACAAAATTGAAAACCTTAGGCAACCTTTCTATTCTCTAAGCCGCGAAACCCCGCGACCGTCCCTAGGCTGAGCCCAGTGCCTCTGCTCGAGAGCATGAGAAGCTGCGCGAAGTGCGAGCTGTCGGACATTAGTCCCCGTAACTAGATGTTACATGGCCGGATGCCAAAACGTGCAAGGTTGCACGGAGATACCTCACGTCTTTCGACTCACTAGCGTATCCCCCGAGCGCATGTCGGCGCCGCAATAAATACCCCACGGCTCGTCCCCCACTCTACCAGCGGCGGGCGTCATTCGGCTCGCAAGCCAGCCCTCAGCAGAGAGCAGCCTTCGTCAATGGACTCGCACTCAGGCACGCTCAGTTGTCCTGGTTATTTTTAGGCTGGGATTTCCTGCCCGGCGCGCGCCGGCGAGGCGCCGCCGCATTCCACCCCCATCCCCCATCCGGCTTAAGGCCGGGCTTTCCAGCGAAACGGCACGTGCGCCACCTCGCGACGCTACAGTAGGAACTTCAGACAAAGTCTATAGAACTCATTAATATTTACATTTATGATGTTAACGATATTATCTGAATAACATGAATATAACAATCTGAATATAGTTCATAAGAATTACCTCCGAAGAAGGGAGAGGGTTTCGCTTCCGATTAAAAAGATGATGAATAGTAGTTCAACAGGCAAAACATGTCTGCAATTGTGGGCGCCGTGCATAAATACAGAGGGGGAGAAACATACTGAACTTTGGAACAGTTATTTCAATCGAAGACGATTGCAGTCCAAGTATTATTGTTATTTAGTAGTTTTTTTTAAAATTTATTTAAGGTCGCATCAACTCCTAGGTCATTAGCGACCACTACTGGATTTAAAGTTTTGGTATGAGGATGAAACGATATGGTGTTGATAGGGGGTGAACGGACGAACACATACAACCATGCCCGAGGCGGGACTGGAACCCGCGACCCGACGGTCCGAGATCACTACTGCACTACTGCCTCAGCGAACGCCCACGGCCACGGGGCCGACTATTTAGTCTTTATTGACAAAGTTTGCAAACATCAGTCAACTTCACTTGACCAAACCGATTCTCTAAATACTCGTACGTCCTATCGCTCAGTTCTCAAAACATCGTAAAGCAAATGCCTTCTGTCTGAAAGTTGATTGTTCTTCCTAATACGAGGGTTATCCCAAAACGTATGGCAGCAACTTGTTCCCACGGTAATCCCATAGCCAGGGAAAACATTTCGAAGAATTCTGGAAGGTCACGATCATTATCCTGTTTAATAAATCTATTTTCAACATCAGATCTCTATCTGGCAGAGAAAAAGACAAAAGAAAAAAAGATCAGCAGTTAATTTCAAATGTGTTTATTCTTCTAATAACAGCTAGTACACCGCATACAAATACAAGTTCGCATACGCACGTATAACATATGTCGTGCTTCGAACTAGTCTCCCAAAGAATACAGCAGACGCCAACGACGTGGAAGAAGGCGCCAAATACTCCCAGCCTCTAACCAATGAGAGAATGTTTTATTTCACGATTCATAGCTGCGACAGTGTCTCCGCGCATCGGAAAGAGTACACCATGCAGCAAGCTGATCCTCCACTTGTTTCAATAACTAGGATTGCAGATGCCATTCGTATGCGAACGAGTAAGTGTATGTAATCTGAGGTCGTCCATCAATTACGTAACACTAAAGAAGAGGGAGGGGGTGTGTGAGGCAGCGTTAGGCTGCGTTACATAGGTTTGGGTGGGGGGTCATAGTGTAGGGATATGTAACGCTGATATGTATGTTAAAATTTTTTCAACATTTGCTAAAATACACAATTTTAATATATAACACAAATAAAATCAAGACAACTCGTTTCTGCTTTATAATTTATTTTTACCCATAGTAAATGGGTGGGGGTGTCTTGTCGCAAGCGTTACGAAATTAATTATTAAGGGGAGGTTCAAGCGCACGCTCCAGGGGAGAGGGGGTATTCAGAATACTCCAAATTTTCGTTACGTAATTTATGAACGACCCCTTTGCAGATGTTATGAGTGGAATAAAAACATTTGAAAAGAACAAATTATATTTCTCTTGCTCTAACCTGATACATTCTCCATGTGCAAGAGCCATACACCAATAATTATTATTTATCGTGATTTTGCAAATATTTTACAATTTCTAGCCTGACCCGCATTATACTTAATTGCCACGACTGTTTTCCAAACTTTGTACTTCGAGTAGAAGGCTTGAAAAAATTCTGCTACAGAGGATGCCCGAGCAGGTAGGGAGGCCCAGCACAGGTTGGGCTGGGCGGTCAGGGCATGACGGGGACGGGGAGGGCAGGACGGGGGGTGCGGGGCGGAGCGGAGCCGGGCGGGGCCGGGGGGGGGTGTTCTAGAGCACGGTCGCCCCTCCTGTGATGTGGACGGCGCGGGTGTGTGGACGGGAGCGCCGCCTCAACCTCACAATGGACGGACCCCATGCTGCTTGCGGCGAGGCGTGAGAAGTCGAGCGAGGCGGCTGTGGCTACAGCAATGCGGCGGGAGAACAAGGAAGATTTTTCATATCATCACGTACAATAGATGTGATTGACAGAATCATTTTTACCTCAATTTGCAGTTGTAATGAAACAACTCTGATGCTAGATCCATTTGATTCATTCCTTAGAATTTATTCATTTATCGTCAAAAACAGCAAAAATTGTATGTGACGTATGTGGGAAATACTATCTGGTCACGATCTGGTTTTGATCTCCAGAATTCCTAACCCTATCTTTTACTTAACAATTTTATGACACAACATGCTCCCTTATACTATACAGCTTACAATCCAGAATTATAAAAGAAGACACCAACAAATGTCGAATCTTTTGGCAGCGTTTGAATACAGCAATGTTTCGCTCTCGTGGAAAAGGAACTATATGCATCGGCAAACAAAAGCTGACGAAATAACTACGTTCACACTCTTCGCAGATCTGACAAAATGTGAGTGCAAGAAAACGTGCGCAGCTAATGAAGCTAAACAAGGTCTACAAGTAAAACATAGAGACCATCTCAGCCTTTGCTCAGATATAATCAAAAGGAAACAGAAGTAAACCCTATCTAGGGTAGGTAAATACTGCGAAACTACAATTGTCCGATTAAATGACGATCCAACCGATTCAGACACATGGAATTTCGAATGATTGAAAAAACGCTCAGTAATTACGTAAAAAAAGACAGAAAAAGACAGCTTTTATTTATGAAATTATATTTAACAAAACGTAAGGAATAAAAAACTGTAAATGCTACATGGTTTACATAATAAGAAACCTTGATATATGTATACATTTTGCATTACATGTTTATTAATAATTTTGTTATTTTAATTCCAACGTTCTTTCTTTTTATCTCCCACAATTCAGCGGAGTTTAGGATAAATGGAGTTCTTCTGTATGCCTTCTAAGGTGTGCTTTTCAAGCAGAAACATGAGGACGGAAGTAAAAAGGTATAGATTTTCCAAGGAAACGCAACGCAAAGATTAATATTCCCTGAAAACAGATTTCCCAAACTCAAGCAGGGCTTTCCCGAATTGCCTGCTTTTTCCTCGTCGCCCGTTCCCTCTACGTCGCCGAGTCGTGAGCGGGGACGGCGCGGTGTGCGGCGTCCGGAAGGGGGGGGGCAGGTTGCAGCTCGCGGCGCATCGTGAGGTGTAGACTCCCTACATACAGAGAGTAGCGCATTCCACTGTCCCACCAATCCCGCCATTTTATATCCAGTTGGCAGGAGAATTGGAACTGTGTGGTATTGTGTGTTGAGAACCATGAACCTATCTCTAACCAATGTTAATATTCTTTATCGGTCACGTGCGTCTTTAACCCCTGTTAACTTGCAACCCTTCAGGTTTGTTAAGGACACTTGTACCTACCTGTATGTTAAGAAATTTAACATCCAAGGCAACGGGTTTTCATATCATTATCAACGTAAACGAACAACCACCGATTCATCGCAAGCCAACTTTAATACGAAAAAACCACACCACGGCAATTTACAAGACAAACTGGAATAAAAGTAATTCATTATTTTGGGAGATGCTCATTGTTAATTGTAATATTATTAATTGTGTTATTAGAAAAATTAGAAAATTAGGTAAATTAGCATAATTTTCATGTCATTCCATGAAATGAATATCTTCTCCAATAACATTTACTGACGATGTGGTGTCGCCACTGGAATTAGACGCGCCACCTTCCTCGCCGATAGTCATTTTTTTGTTGCCATTCTCACCTTATTTACCACGGACTCCTCAACATAGGATGCGGATACGGTAGAGCTCCGACCCACCAAAACGTTTCAAATCTGCAACCCAAGCTCGTGACTCGGCCAATGCCGTAGCCGAAATTCGTCTTAAAGAGTGGCCGATGTATTTTTGGGGTCGGGAAGACCAAGATAGGTGGTTATAATTTTTGGAAGAACTCTTGTAATAGTGTGAATGCCACGCTGACACGAAGCTGCGTTTTCCAAGCCTTAAAAATCTTGGTATGCCTTTTCACATCGTCCTTTGGATTTTTCTGGGATTAAATCCCGTGTGACTTCCGCAGCGGGACCTAAAATTTCTTGCGGAAGAGACGAATTTTTCCGCGTCCATTTTCGAGCCACGGTATGCGAATGTATTGTTGAAATAGATACATCGCAAGTAACACTCAACAATATCGATTAATGTGCGGCACGGGAGAATTCATTTGTTTCATATCGCAGCAATGTAAATTTTCGCAAAAAACTTGAGATTTTATGGTGACCGATAAAACGCTAAACATACCACGAAATGTTACAGTGTTATTACTGCCGCGTCGAAATTAAAAATCTCGGCTCCGATACGCTCCGCCTCGATTTTTAACTTTTGATCTCGGCAGTAATAACACTGATAAAATTTCTATATATGTTAATCGTCATAATGTCACCAATTATCATTTCTGTTCAACTTCTGAATTCTGCTTGATGGGGTTATCGGGTGAGAGGATATTAAATGGAGGCGGTTGCTTTATCTAGGGCAGTGTTTTCAAAGTCGATGCCACGAGCGGGAGTCCGTGGCACGAGTGCCACGACGAAATCGCCCCTCCACGCAGTTCATCACCCCGCCGCAAGAGACAACGCCATCACTATTGTAAAACGGCGGGGTTACTAGTAGTTTCCTTTCCCGCCGGTAGTTGCGTAGAGAAGCTCGTAGCATGCTACGGTGCCACAGGGCGTACCACTGCCACCAGTAGAAGACCTTGACACCACTGATCTAGGGACTCTAGTGAGGCGATGCCGGCCACGACACAGCGGCAGAACACTTCAGAAAATGCGACGCGAGCACCCCGCCGCGGTGGACGCCTCCGAGACGAAGTGGCGGTGTTCGTCGCGGACTCGCGTGCGTCAAGCGAAGAACGCTATACGGTGCGGAGGTAAACAAGGCGGGGAGGGGGTAACAAATCGAATTTAAAAGGGATAAGCGACACAACGCCATTTATACGAAATACTACATTCTTGTTTGATTTGATTTATTAATCAAAAAACAGTAAAACTGAATGTGACATGTAATATCTGCGCCAGATTTTTTAAGCTCCAGACTCTCTCCCCAATTTTAACTATAAATAGTTGAATGACGAATAAAAGTTTTTAAAAAAAGCGAAATTAGCAGCTTTTGAAAACTAGACATTTTCTTTCCCGAGTTACAGAAAACTTTTTGCATCGATAAACGAACTGCATTTTTTTTGCATTAGTAACAAAATAGTAACATACCCCCGACTCTAATCCTACCCCTACTACAAGTAGCAAAATGTGGGCTCAACAACACGTGCGCTACATATATGCCAGAAGCAAAGCAAGGGGCCGTTTCAGCATTTGCTCATGGATCAGGGAAACTGGACAAAATCTGATCGGGATGAGAGAGATTGTACGGGAGATATTAGACATCGATATTAGACAAGAGCAGCAGTATGAAGAGCTCACCCGTTCTTGCCCCCAATATCAAGATAAATTATAGAATCAGATGTCTCAATTAACCTTATAAAGGAATTAAACCGTTTTAAAACATTTTCTAGTTTTTAAAAGTGTCTAACCATGCTTTGTTGGTAATTCATAATTCATCAGTTTATTCACCATTCAACTATGTATAACTATGTAAGAGATGTATAGGGATTCTGGAACTCAAGAAAACGTGTGCAAATTATACTTCTCCCCCATACGTCATATCAAATTTTTTGCCGAAAAATAAATAAATAAATCGTAATTTGTCTTTAGATTTATGACTGAATTGTCAACTGGGCACTACAATTAATAATTTTACCTTAAGTATTTCCATTAATTCAAATCCAAGTTACAGTTTTCGAATTTAAATCACGACTACACCGTAGCCTCATGCACTGACATTCACAAATTTCTCCAGATAAGACGGGCAAGAGAAGAAATGCCTGTTATTCGCAACGCGATAAACGAACGTCTCCCATATTAAGTCACTAAATAGGAGGCACTTATGCAATACTCCTTCACCAATGTCAGCTCCACAATAACTCATAAAAGCTCCATATCCAATCACATAGTACTATCGAAAAGAGGACGATTGTTCAAAAATTCAAACGAGCAAGAAAACTGAAGAACGAAAGACGTTTCAGAGAAAAAAAATATAAGAGCGATAGTAACACACACACTGACAATGAAATTTAGCAGCATACCTTGGAGACAAAGAAAATCAAGGTTATAAAAACATTAAGAATCGAAGTTAAGTGAAGTCGTAACGTGGGCATCACAATCTTTGAAGCTGCGTCACCCGGACAACCACGGTGTAAGATATGTAGGTGTGTCAACTAGCAGCCTTTGGGGCAAATTTTCTGAAGCCAGTTTACGGCTAGTTCCTCGCTTGTCCGTACGGTGCGCACGATCGGTTTAGGTCACGGTGTATCTTAAGTTGACATCTTAAACAGTGGCTCTTACCAGTTTTACAAAACATTTCCTGCCCATCTTCGTAACTGTTCGCTCTACACTTTACCAATTCCACCAAGAAATGACAAATCACTGACTTTAAATTAGAAATCAGCTGGCCACAGAGCTGTCGAATGAATTACGACCTTGCCCAAATGAGACCCAAAGATCGCAACGCTTATATGCGAGAACTCTGAGAACCAGCTTCAGTTTTAGACTGGGAGTGAACACACCTATATATCTTACACCGTGGGACAACCAAGAGCACTCGCAATAATCGAAGTTGTACAGCGTACTTACTGCGAGCGGAGCCAGAGCTTACGAAAGCGAACGCATGTTTCGCGGGCCATCCAACAACCTTCCGTCGCGCCCGCCGGACCGGCGCGTACGCAGCCGAGTGCAGCGCGGTGGCCATCACCTGTTGAACTCGCGGCGACCGGGCCGCGGGCGCGCGTCATTAATCAGCGCGACCTGGCCTGCGTTGTTTGCGCGAGAGGGGGGGGAGACTGAAGGGGAGGGGAGGGCGGCAGGCGTTTCGCGAGGGGCGTGCGACCACCCGCGCAGCTGATAACGTCGAGTGCCTTTCCGCGAGTGTGAGCCGCTCCATTTGCCCGCGTTGAATACAAGCACTTGTCTCCAGGTACGATGTGATACCTTCCACAAGGATCAATACTTTTGATTTCGATTTTATTGATATTATATATATATATAATATCAATATATATATTATATATATATATTGATATTATTGATATCGATCTGTAATCCATGCAAGCGATACGCATTCTTTGGTAATCGTTATTTTCAGCATAGGTATCAATACAGTTGAATCCATACTACGGTCGAGAGAGATTTGCACGCTTTAGCGGGTAGCAATCGACTGCAATCTCGATCTTCTGCGCATGCGCAAATGCACAGGTGAGGCCAAACTTGAACTGCGCATGCGCAGAAGATCGATAGTGCTGCTAAACACTCCGCCATGCAAAAACTTCCTTTTTTGCAGCAATCGAAATCAATCTCGATTTTCTGCACATGCGCAAATGCTGGAAAGTGGTATAGAATAGCCGAGAGATAGCTGTAAGCAACGCTGCACAAGAAAACAGCATCTTTTAAAAGACTGGAGGCATTCGAGATGTGAATGATTAGGAGAGTGTTGAAAATTCCCTGGACTAACAAAGTCCACAATGACTAGAACGGAGTGATATACTACGAGAGATTTTCTAATGTTAATACGTTTCAATAACACTATATCTTAGACATTTTCCTAGAAACGCTAAATATGAAGTGTTACAACTGATATGATGGGGAAAATTCAAAATAGACGGAGAGGTGGTAGGAAGAGGATGTCCTTGGTTGATTCAACAAATAGACTGGTGTGCATCAGTCAATGAGTTCTTTCATTTGCCCCAAGACAGAGAAAAGTTTGGGGAACTGGTTGCCAACTTCCAATAATGAAGAAGGCACTTAAGAAGAAGAAGAATCTACTTGTTGACTGTGTTTTTAACGGTTACCATTAGCAGACGTTTCTGATGAGAAGTCACTTATTACAATACAAAGTAAAGTAGTTAATTAATTATTTTTTAAATTTTAGTTTTTGAAATGAAAAATACAATACATAAAATTATGAATATTATATTGATTTTGTGAATATACTGTATTAACTGTAATTGTATGTATTGGGAATAGGATCGGAAGTGCTCATATTTGCCGTCTCATAATATTATATCGACCCCTCCGACGGGCGTGTCTTCGATCGAAAAATGTTTCGGACTACCATTCCCGCCGCCCATAGAGACTAATATTTTATTAGTCTCTGTTAACATGGACAAGTCATTTTCTTCCACGGTAGTCTTTTCTTTCCCTATTTATCTGTTGTGTGTCAGAATTCCTAAATCATATCGGGACCCTGTAGGCTATAGCCAACCTTTAATCAATGAATGACGCGCTACTCCGCTCCGCGCAACTTAGCAAGTGCTTCAGTGTCGTCGGTAACCCTCATTTGGTTTACTCCTGGACTAGTCGCGGTAGTACCAGTAAGTAAATATTTGTAGATTTATTTAATTTTTTGAGGAGAGCAGAGAAAGAGAACACTCCGAGAACACCACGCACGGCAAAATCCAACTTCTGCGCAAATAAGAGGTGCCTATCCGCCTTTGCACAGAGGACATTGCACGCAAAGCCTGTCGTAATTAATACGAGATAGAACAGCAGTTTACATTGAACACCAAATACCCTTCACGCTATCTCTGAAGATTTAACAACCACGAGACCCGATTGTCGTATCGAACTTGTTAAGTCAATTTCTTTAAAGAGTACTTAATCGCTGGACATGACTTAATACTGGTTGGAAAAAACAGGAAATACTCGAACATTAATGGAAAATCGTAATTAAGATTACGGTCAGTAGCGGATATCTTCCATTACAGCCTAAACTGGATAAGAGCAATGTCTTGACATTACTACTTTCGTCACGTTTCTTTTTTTAGTACTTCCCAAAATAAAGTGGCAAACCCAATGCAAGCGAATTGTTGCTGATAAATAACTCTCCTTCTTCCTTAAGAAAGGTGTATGGTGTAATTGACGACAACAGGGCATTGCCCACTGCTCGCGGCACGTGACTGAAGAATTCGTTTGCCCTGGTGTTCGAAATTGTACTTAGCATTATCTTCAATAATTATTCAAAACGTTTAGAGTGAATACTATATGAAACCGGAATTGTCAATTTTCTTAACGGACTACTCAATCTTTCACCGCAAGATAGTAGATTAGCAGACGGTAAAAGAACTTTAGTTCTTTTAAAGAAAAGACAAAGATCAAATGCATTAGCAACAACTCTGTTTCGATAAAAATGTCATAATGATTACATGTTATTCGCCCCAATCACGTTTCAAACCAATGTTCACGGAAGACAATGACCTTTACCAAAGCACCAGAATATTGCTGTTTTAAGTTCGCGAGGTGTAGATATTCTTCCTATTCGGCTTGACGTAAAAGTGACGTTGCGTACGGATGACTAACAGCGTAAGCTCCTTCCGCAATAGGAAAGTTATTCCAAAAATACATTCAATTCAGTTTAAAACTTGAACTAAAAAATAGATTAACTTAAATTTTCTGCATAGTTAAATTATTATATACAATGCCTTTTTTGGCACTCGCATTCATACAATGATTCTTCATGGTGAATCCTCGATTATTAGTCTACAACATTAATGCCCCGTTATATTGTAGTCAATTTAAAGTTCTCTGGGCTGCCTCCCCACTGTAACACTTAACTTCGCTCATCTGACATGTGAGGCAGTGATTTGAAGGCGCGGAGAATTCTCCGAGTTTCATGATGAAGATGAACGGATGAGGAAATTCCCAAGATGTGGTCAGGGATCTCGTTCGCATTGCTTTACAGACGCAGCGATGCAAAAAACGTACGTGGCAGCGGGAGTGATGATGGTAGTGAGTGACGGTTGAGGCGGTATGGTGGTGGTGCTAGTGGAAATGGCGGCAGGGGCCGTCTGTGCCGTTTTTATTGTTTTTGTGGTGGTGGTGGTGGTGGTGGTGGTGGTGGTGGTGGTGGTGGTGGTGGTGGTGGCGGCGGCGGCGGCGGCGGTGGTGGTGGTGGTGGTGGTGGTGGTGGTGGTGGTACCAGGTGGTGGCGGTGGTACCAGGTGCTGGTGGTGGGACCAGGTGGTGATGGTACCAGGTGGTGGTGGTGGTGGTGGTACAAGGTGGTTGTGGTGGTGGTACCAGGTGGTGGTGGTGGTGGTGGTACCAGGTGGTGGTGGTGGTGGTACCAGGTGGTGGTGGTGGTGGTACCAGGTGGTGGTGGTGGTGGTGGTACCAGGTGGTGGTACCAGGTGGTGGTGGTGGTACCAGGTGGTGGTGGTGGTGGTACCAGGTGGTGGTGGTGGTGGTGGTGGTGGGGGTGGTGGTGGTGGTGGTGGTGGCGGCGGCGGCGGCGGCGGCGGCGACGGCGGCAGCGACGGCCAAGGGGGACGCGCGGGTGGCGGAGGTGGAGGCGAAAGCGAAGGTAGAGTTGGAGGCGGAGGCGGCAGCGGTGTCGGTGGTGTTGGGAGTGGCGTTGGCGGTATAGATGTGACGGTGGTGGTGGCGATGGGGTGACCGCCGCGTCAAAAAGTAATCTTCTTCTAACATGCGCCATAGTTGAATGTTTATTTCGAAGTTGACCAAATAAATGTATTTTGAACTATTTTCCAGAAAGCCAAGTAAAGTATGTAAAGTATAGCTCTTTGACCTATTGGACGATAAAAATGGCAAACTACAACTGCAATATATACTGGTGGCAATATTTATTGAAAAAATAACCACTCAGAAAAGTCATGTAGAAAGTGGAGTTTTAGATATGTAATTAGTATGAGAATAAATAGCATTCCCAATTGAAGTTGGTGATAATTGCATTACATAGGTCACCAAAGATAACTGAAGTATTTTCACCGAACTTATGACATTTTTCCAATCAGGAAGGTGTATACACTCTGTCAACTAGAGGCAATAATTCATTACGTACAGTAAAGTCGACAATGTTGTTCACTGAACAGAACAAATGGCATCATATACAGAAAAAGAGTGCTAGATTTCTACCTTAGAGGGAGAGAGCGATATGGAAGAACGCTAGAGATAAAGTGAGATCGAGAAAATGAGAGAGCGAGAGAAAAGAGGAGGGAGAGAGCGAAACGGAAGAGGCTGGTTCTTTGTCACCAGCAACTGCAGGCGCACACGCCGTGTCGTAAGCGGATGCAGATGCTGATGTTGTGCAGAGGCGGAGTGGCAAAATGCGGGGGGGGAGGAGAGAAAAAAAGTGGAGGTACATCGAGTTCATCGCATCTGTCATGGTTTGTAGGAGTAAGCACTAGTTGTAATATGTCGGGAAAAAAGGTTTCTTGGTAAAATACTTATTGTTGTGATGGTTGCAGGGAAGATTATCAAGGTCGTACGAGGATTGTAATAGTTCACTTCGAACAGTCCTGCTTCGCGAACTTACAATAAACGAGCACAGTCGAAGGATATAATGCATGGCTGAGGTTAGATGGTTGAAGTTCATATATCAAGTATGCACAACTACACACGAGGCAGAAACTAAGCAACGCCGAAGAAGCAACTAAACAATTCCATAAACAAAAAATGTCTACTATTGAAGAAGGGCGCCATTACAATCCTGATCTCAGAGTCAATAGCTCGAAATTGGCTTATGACAAAGGGGGCGATGATGGTGATGATCTGAATGGCGGGGTGGTGGAAACAACAGATTGTCGTTGTTGCTCTTTTAGTTGAAGATGGTAAAGTGGTGAGGTATGGTTTGTGAAGATGGTGCGGCGGCGCCAGGGTTTCGGTGGTGGTGATGCTGTGGCAGTGGTGGTGATTTAGGGATAGCACTGCTAGTAAAGTAGTAACGACAGGAAACATTGACATCGATGTCGAATCCCTAATGGGTGTTGCTGCCGCTACTGTAGAGAGATTACTGTAAGCTACAGCTTGGCCACACTTGGCAACATAATTGCACATTAAGTCCATGCACTAATTTTGTCGGTTCTTTCGTTTACAGTTAGCTCATTTATAAATGGGTTCATCACTATCTCTTGCATCGTCATCGCCCTGCATAACGTTCATTTGTTTCCCGACCTGCCAAACTGGTCCCTTCTTAGAGTACTAACTCCTCAACATTTGAGGCCGCCAGGGAATCCCCGAACGTGCCGCGCCGCCGTCGCGCTGCCGAGCTGTACCAGAGGCGAGCGGGGGCGGCGCCGCTGCGAGCCGTCGGGCGCTTCCCTCGGGGGCGGCGCAGCCTTGCGAGGGCGTTGGGCCGGCGGAGGGGGCCTGCGCGCTGCATACGAATGCGGCGCGGGCCACGCGGCATGCGAACGAGGTGGCGGTGGTGGCGGTGGTGGTGGTGTCGGGGCCGCGTTATAAGTTAAGTCATGTTTGTTTTCACTCGCCGCCGTCTCCGCCGCCCGCCTCGTTCCGGCCGTTCCCTCCGGTTTCTGTGCAAACGCCGCCCGCCGCGCCGCGCCGCGCCGCAGTCAACGACCCCGCCCCGCGCGCCGCACCGCGCCGGAGAACGGATGCGGAGGACGCCGCGGCGGCGGCGGCGGAGGTGGAGCGGGGCGTCGCGGCGCCAGACGGCGGGCGGGTGGCGGCGCGCTCCGGCTCCAGGCGCCGCCGTCAGAGAAAAAAAATAATTCTTCGTCGCACGTGTTCCCGTAATGAGAAAAAACGTTTACCGCGCGACACGGGTGAGCTACAGCGGCCGGCGCCCTAGCTCAAGACGAAGGTTTCCGCAGCCCGAGTCGTAGGATCTCCATTGTTCCGGCGACGCCACTGTGCTGAAGGCGGTTTTTTAACTTTTCTTCGGTATGTCTGCCCTGAAGAAGGCCGCACAAACCTGATCGAAAGATTGACACACAATATCACGATGTCATGTCGATCGATCCCCCAAGATCCATTACGCGCGAACTTCTCATTCTCGGTGGTGAGGTGTACTATATCGGAGTCTCCCATCCCCCGACCCCCAAAAAAGGTAAATTATGCGGGTTTAGAAGCATGTACCCTAGCTGTCCGTTCATTACTCCTGCTTTTAATCTCACCATTTCTCCATTTACATTCGGCTCAACATCATTACTCTCATATACTCACCAAATCACTGATCACTCTTCAAGTAAGGAAATCCGCACGATATCCCAATAACAAAGAAGCAAATAAAGACACGAGAGAACATTATTGTGTAGACGTATAGACGCATTAGTAACTAGTAAGACGCATTAAGCACAAGTGCAAAAAGCAATTAGATGGCCTCTAATGAATGGAATGAGTTCTGTTCGAGCTCTTTTTCAAACAAGCCACGAACGTTCGCATAATTAATTCATGAAGAAATGTTGAAAATGTTCGAAGGTAAACATGTAGTGTAGGAACTAGAAAATGTGAATCTGACAAAAGGATTCGAATTTTGTTTAAAAACTATACTTCCTTCAGTTTTAGTTTGCTTCTTGGTGAGCGTTTGTCGACAAAAAAATTACCACCAACCCTTCTCTCGAATCGTACTCGCATTGTCATTGTAAACAGATAACTGACTATAGACAAAGGTGAAAAGAGGAAGTAACGAATGAACACAAGAAATGAATTCCCAGTCGGAGAAAGTGATGCATTAACTATGAGAAGGGTCTCCCTTCGATACCAAAAATTCTGCTTTGACAACAGATTTTTGTCTTGATACCTACAAGTAAAACAAGCGAATGAGTAATGTTTGAAAGTCTTAAGAGTTCCCAACATTTCGACAACAGAATGAAAATTAAGGTAGTTCAAAAAATGAAGGTACTGTTTGATTCATTGACTATATTTTACACGTCGCAATGAAGCAACCCAGTAATGCAAGACTATATTAAGGCAGGCTTGAGTAAATGTTAGAATTGAAAATTGAATACTCAAAACGACAATTATTATTCTGAGTGTTTTATATGATGTTCATCAGAAGCTTTCAGAGTAACCTACATCGTCTCCCACGAGAAAGGAGAAACTTCATTGCCAGTTCCCTTGAGAACATCCCCACCCAACAAATTATTCATTGGAGTGTGGGAACAAAAAATACCCTCGAAAGAAATATTCTTCAAAAATACATTTAGTATGTTATGTTTGCCTTCGCCTATAAAATTTAACTGGTAGATCCATACTTGCAAAAGTCGAGCTCCGATTATCTTTTATCAACATAGCTCTTAAAATAATTACGACGTGATTTGAAGGACATTTACATTAACATTTAATAATAATAATAATAATGTCGGATAATTTTTCAACAATTGTGCCATTCCATTAACAATACGCTATCAGTCAAATAAATGTATCTCATGACTGAATCAAACTATTTACTTCAATCCATCCTTTGTTGAAACAATATATTCTCAAATAAAAAGAAATTAGTATACAACGTTTACTAGCACTAGCCAATTCATTGTTTGCACACAATCTACAGGAAAAAATTTCAACTTGAGCCAAAAGATCTGAGAACAGTCTGTTAATTGGCTATTCTAAACAGCATTCCAATGCGATCCTTCACTGCATGAACACGACTCAACTCCCTCACACGCCTGTCCGTTGGGCCAAAGTGTTGCGGTCGCCCTGGCAAATGCCAGAAAGGTCCTTGACGCTGGAGGTCACGTGGGGTCTACCGGTCGCAAGAGTAAAAGGAGCTTTGTTCTTACAATGAGCCATTATGCGGCCGTCTCTGTCCTCCTTGTTCCCAAACGACTCTATACTCTCTATTTTGTCCTGAGAGGTAGTACAACGCATAAGAATATTCAAGAGGAATTTATGAATAACGAGTTAGAAGAAAAAAATCGGGTTCACATTTTCATAACACACTGCATTCACTCGTCGTCAAGGAGTGCCGTACTTGTAACCCTAATGCAATAAAACCACCTATAGAATTGTATGCAATTACCGGGTAAACTGCACGTGCCCGCACGTGGGTCATGATTACACGCTTTCCGGTCCACCAATTGGGGCAAATGAGGTGTCACTGGACGCGTCTCTGATTATAGATGGAGACTACCTGACCATTTTTTTCGAATCTTTCGAAAACATACCAAGAGTTATGGAAACATTGTTGGGGGACGGAGTTAATAGCATGCAACGAGAGGGGGATTAAAACACTTGTGATCAAATTGCTCATTTGATTGCCCTCGACAAGACGAATCGATGGGTAGTGTTTTTGGCCGGATATTTTTGGAAAATCCTGAAATAATCCTAGAATTCTTTTGGAGGGAGGAGTTCCAGGTGCCTACACTCTCAAAAGGTGAATGCCGTGAATGACTACACTGGCTTTCCGGTATAATGATGAATCATATCCTAAGGATTCAGAGATTGGTGATGGTTAAACTTAATTATGCAATGGACATATTTTTAAAGGATTTCTATGGATACTTTTTCATGGAAATCTTTGACCGCCGAGACAGATTAGCCAAGCAGCTGTACGGTGCTTAAAATGTCTATTCACTACTAACAAACGTTGTCCAAATAAAAATTTTCAATATGAAAGTACCCGACCTTGGCGCCAGGCTAAGCTAGAAAAAATGTTAATTAGTAGCGGCAGCAGATTAACACTACCTAGCACCTTCAAATTATGAATTACAACTCATTAAGTTTGTAATTGCGTACGTTTTAATAACTGCGTGGCACACGATGCTGATGCATTCTATGAACATATATTTTTTATGAGAAATTAAAACGCAGTTTTGATCAATCCTACTTACTCACATCATATAAAATATCTTTACTCATGGTGTTAAAAGTATAAATCGTATAAAAGTAACAGTCGAAAATTAAGCATCGAAAGAATCTTGCTATGGATAAGGTTTTCTCCGAAGTATTCACTTCATACGTTTTAAGGTAATTCCCCCAAATTCCAAATTACTACGGGTCTCTTGTCGATCAGTTGTTGGGACCGTGTGATACTTGGTGCCGTTTAAGACATCTCTTCCAAATGCATGATAATGGATTTCAACTTCTTGCCTGGTTTCTTTTCCTCAATTGTAAGTTGTAAAGTTACAACAACAAAAAGTTCATTAAAATAAATAATTTTCGATGGCTGATACAATATTGCTTCTGCATCAAAGACATTTATACCTCGATTATATATTATCATACGAACGAAATTTGTATTTTAAATCTGAAACAGCATAAAACTACAATGACACACTATCAGGGAGGACAATCAACCAAAATGTTCGCACACTTGAACAGAGTTGAGCTGCGAAAAAGAAAGTCTTACAGTTGGCAAAACTTTCGAGCGTGTCTCCCGATGCTAATTACCCTTTCTTCTCGCATTCCTGATTCGCCAAGTGAAATCGCATTTCGTCGCAGTGCGAACTTGCGCGCGGCGGGCTCCGCGCACCGCAGGCCGTGGCGGATCCGGGGGGGGGGGGCTATCACCACCCCAAAGAGCCTGGAGTTGTTTTCGTTTGTTACCTTCTTTGTTTTGGCAAAATTGATTTAAATATTTATATTATAATTACGTAGTTATTAAGAAAATTATGTCGTATAGTAACATTTATACAGTACAATGAAAAAAAAAGGATGTCGGCTCCGTGGCCGAGGTCGCTAAAGGCAATAGTGCTGTAGTGATTTCGGACTGTGGAGTCGTGGGTTCGAGTCTCGCCTCGGGCATGGTTGTATGTGTTCGTCCTTTCACCCTCTATCATCACCATATCGTTTCATCTCATTCCATAACGTTACATTCAATAGTGATCGCTAATGGCCTAGCAAATGATGTGACCTTAAAAATAACAAAAAAAACTTTATAATAAGAAATGTTTACTATTATTTAACAAAAATCTATGATGACCCCCCTCTAAAACGATCGGCTGGATCCGCCCTGCCGCAGGGCGCCCGCTGCATCACCCACGGAGCGGCGCAGGCGAACGAAACAGCTTTCGAGTCATTCATTTAATTCAGTTCTGATTAATTATTTATAAATCGCCGAAAACACTAAAAAAATTGAGGCATCCAGTGAGAGACGGAGCTAACCCACAAAATTCAAAACATCCATTTATTGACATATTCAATGTGTTCGCATTCGAATACATTCACGCTATGCTAGAAAAATTATAAATTGGTAGCTGCAGCAGATTAAACACTACTCAGAAGCTTCAAATTATTAATTACAAATCATTAGGTTTGTAATTGGGCATTTTTTAATAATTGATTATAATACGGTACTGACACACTTCATGTAGTACCTTTTCCTTTCGATATTTTGAATTTTGTGGGTTAGCTCCCTCTCTCTCTGGTTTCCTCAATTGTATGTGATGTACAGGAAACTAAAATTTGCACACGCGTTCTCGAGCTCTAGTTTCCTTACCCTCTCTTGTACTTTTTTGGATTTTCCCGGGTTCTTGGATATCTAACCAAATCAATTCCTGCGCCCTTTCAATTTCTGCGCGCATAGGAAATTAGTAATATAAATGTTGACTAACTCACCCCCTTTCCGCAATTGGAAGGGACAGCGGCAGAGGTTGCTGAATGTAGTACAGTAGTACAGAATGATGTTCCTCTCGAAAATATTAGCAATTTATTTCACTTTCTTCTTACGGTAGGATGCATATTTCTACTCTGATACTACAGGGTTGGGGCATGAGTTATGGAAACTATTTGTTTTTGCGAGAAAACGAGCACGGGTGGAAAATGTGAAATATACACATGAAAAGACAAGGTATGAACTAAGTGCCTGGAGATTTAACCACACGTCAAAATTGTTTTTCATAATTATTAAGGTATGTGTAACGATAGAACTAGTTTCAAGTTCCAAAGCATTTTGGCATATACGAGTTCGCAACATTCCACAAGTATTACATACCCGTTCTAAAGGCCCCATTAGGCAGATGCTCGATTACCGCACGTGACACATCGGTCCGCACCCTGACAGGTCGTTATGTGTGTTCCTGATCTCTGGTTACTACGTCGCAGAAACTCTCCTGCCCATCTCGCGACTCCCTTACATTATACCCCCTCAAAAAAAGTTTCCACCAATTCCTTGTGCAATTCTCGGACACTTGTCCGATGGAGAACGGGTATCTTGGTATAAGAACGCTGCTCGAAGCGGATTACATTCACCTCCCACGGCGGCAATCAGACAACTGACTTCACATTGCTCTACTCTATGTGCTAATAGAGACACGCCCAGAGCCATCTGTTGTTATGAACACATATGAGTACAGCATTTCTTTCACACAACGAATAAAATTCTGCGATCGGATAACATTTCTTTGAGAAAAAATATGCCATGACTTTTTCCCCAACTCTCGTATTTTGATGACAATTTAAATTAATCGACTACCGCCGCGTACAAAAACCCTTGATTGATGAAGTGGGTCCCTCAAGGCTCGGGGGAAGCGTCTAAATGTCCGAGAGAAGCATCCCAGGAATTCAAAGAGCCACTGATGCCAGGTGTCAACTGACGTTTATGGAGGGCGCACACTGACACATGTCAGTCAAAATTTCAACTCCTGCCCAGCAGCCTCTTTTCTGTGCGGTTCAGTTAAAAAACGGCAGCTTCACCAAGGGGCGAAAACAGAAGTATCTAGCGTGGCGGAGAGTAGAGGGAGTAGGGTGACAAATTTTCCTGCAAATGTCCTCGAAAGTCGTACTTTCCGATCGACTGCCGCAATGATAACGCACGGTGGTCTGAACGGAGCCGAAACGCGTGCATAGGATATTCCTTTAAATAATTGTTTATTCAGCGAGTTTAAAAGATTTTTTTAGTATGAATATAATGAAGCATGTTCTAGGTGTAAAATAAAAACAATACCCCATTTAATTTATTGTTCATTTATTTATTTACGTCGAAAACAATACTGATCTTCATCTGACATTTTTGAAGATGAATAAAAACTTAATTTATTAGTCCAGAAGTAAGGGAAAGGTTATTATAAGTATTTACCTCATTGGGAGTGGATTAAAAATCCATCGAGAGTGGTGGTTATACAGTTTTTAACGATAGTTTTTATAGATAAAAAGACAGTAAAATATCCTATTTTATATAGCAAAGAAATGCAGTCATTTGAAGTGACTTTGGACCACGGAAGGTGGCTTTGCAAAATACACCACTTTAATAAATGCTTGTTAAATTAAATGTTGACAACTGTATTTTAGTTGCTTTAACCATTAATAGATTCTAACTAATCGAGTAAACGGACTAATGGTTAAGGTAACTAAACTGAAAATACACACGCCAACATTTAATTCAACAAACATTTATTAAAGTGGTGCATGGTGCAAAGCCACCCTCCATGGTCTAAAGTCACCCTCGGTGACTGTAATAGTTGTGGCGAACATTGGTCGCGGCACAGGGCGGAGGGAGCGGCGGTCGGGAAAGGAGCCGCGAGCAAGCGCGCGCACGAGGGCGGCGGCGCCAACACGCACAGGAGCGGTGGTGACAGGGGCGGCGGGGACGAGGGAAAGGGCGGGGGCGAGGACCGCGGGCCGCTCGCGGGCAGCAAACGCGCGCGCTCACTTCCGCGGACGCTTATCACTCGCCGCTTATCGCGCTTCCGCCAGCCCCCCCCGTCCCTCCTCACCACACCGCCACGGCCGGCAACACGAACCCAGCCGCCCAGTCGCTCCTCCGTCACAGCCCGCGGACCGGCGAAAGAGCGCGCTGCTTTGTTCGGGATATTAGAGTCCCTAGACACAGAGAGTAACGCATTCCATTGTTCCTACGATCCCGCCATTTTATGTCCAGCTGACAGTAGAATGGAAACTGTGTCATATTCTGTATGTTGAGAACCATGACTACCTCAAACCAATATCAATATTCTTGAAAATCTTCATAATGCCACCAATTATTTTAATTTCCCTTCAGGTACTGTTTGGTGCCTGACAGGGTTGTCGGGTGAGTGGATATTAAATGGCGGCGGTTGCGCTACTGTCTGTATCTAGGGACTCTACGGGATACACGGATTTTTTTGGGGGGGGGTCTTTGTTTTTGCCAGGTTCCAAAACGATTGAGCAGCGCCGAAGACTGTGTCGCCCTGCGAAATGTATTCGTTCACCAGCCAGATGATGATCATTCGGAAGTGAGAGTTCATGGAGAGCAGTGCGAGGTTAGGGATATAGTGCGATTTTTGTAAGTTTGCCCCTCAAGGCCCGTCTTCACGATGGAATATGCCTCGGCATTTCGCATTTTTCTCAGTCGTGCTGCTATAATATAGATACCGCATGATCGCGACTGTTTCAAGCAGTGTTTGCGATCATGCGACATCTAGAGGTAAGAGCGAGAAAGATGCGAAATGCCGAGTAATATTCCATCGTGGTCATAGGGGCGTGAGGGGCAGAGTTTTAAATATCGCTCAATAGTTTTCATGAGTGATTTACAAAGTTCCTATGTCGTCATTAAAAAGAATGTAATAATTCATACACGTATCACGGCGAAACGCAGATGAGAACGTGGATGCATGTGATTAGTCATCAAACGGAAGTAAATTATAAATACCGAATTTCAAAGAAATAATGTTGCTAACTTTATGATTTTAATTAAACTTGCAATAAAAATGTTAATCAAAGAATTATGCACACAAACAGTTTTTCTTAAAAAGGACGTTTTGAAGTGCACTTTTATTGCATTCTAACTACATAAATATACTGATTGCATGCGAACATTCTCCAGTTGCCGGTTATTGGAAAAAGAATATGTAGTACCACAACTCCGGAACAAGTCAGCCAACAATGAAATGAAAACGAATCATTTCTCATGTTACTGTACGACCACGCTCTCAAATTGGTTTGGCATCAGTGAATGCAAAACGAACACGGTCACATGACTGAACATACCATAATGTAAGCAATGCCGAAAATTGCTGCGGTGGACACAGTGACAGTTGTGGTAATATTGTCGTGGAGACGCCCGAGGCAGACGCGGCGGCGACAGCTCTTGCTCTTATGGGTGACGGGGTTGTCCGCAAGCGGTGGTGACTGTGAGGTAGGGGATGGAAGCAAAGGGGCCGGAACTGGGGGTGGAGTTAGCGGCAACAATCAGGTCCGCCAGATGTGAGTATGGCGGGTAGCTATACCCACACGAAAAATTCCGAGTGGGTAAAATACCCACTGGGAATTTGGTGTGAGAAAAATATTCAATTAACGTCAAATTCCAGAAATGAAGGATGTTTCTCAGTATTGCTTCGACTCAAAACGTATAGGCGATCAACTATGTTGCAAGATCGTCTCAAGAGTATTGCGATTTTACATGTTTACAGCGACATGACCGAAAAAAAAAACGAATCGCAAAAATTGTTAAATGAGTTTATACAAAAAAATGAAGCGCTGTTTTTGCATTGCAAAAATTAACTGCTGAAGTTACATAAAATAGCAATTTAATGATAAACACAACAATTTGGAAAGAATGTTTTGTGTTTTTTCCTTCATGTACATTTTCGGTGGGAGACGGACTTAACACCAATAGCCGACCCTGACAACAACAATGACCGCTGATGTGAAAAAGGCTTTATAGAGAATGGAGATGTCGCGGCGGTTGTGTTTGCCGGTAATGTGACATTTACAATGATGATGAATGCAAAGGCGATCGCAATCGCTAAGAAGGTATACACTAAGAGTCCGTGCAACACCGCAGCTCCGATTGCAATGATAGTATCCATGGAGAACCGGTGACAACGAAGAGGTCGCTGTTGCTTTTCATCTGCCGAAGACCCAATGGCTGTATTGGCAAAAAAATACTATCTTTACAAAAATCTTGAAATAGAAATAAAATCTACTTCTATAAGAGATAAGTGACGAACTCTCAATTCCGCACTAGTCGTTTTGATGTCAGTTGCATCCCCATCTCCGCCTTAAATGCAAACGAGCGATTAAATCTTATTAAGTGAATCGGACACCTTTGATTTTTGTATTAAAGAATAAAGCGTAAGTTTGATACACACAACTGATTGGTATTACGATATACTGAAGCAAATCAAATCAGAAGCTTAAAACTGAACCCCAATAATTCACATACCTCACGTCCAGCGACTTGTTAACGCTCCGTCAGTATTCAGTACACACGTGCGAAGTTGGATAGTCGCCACAAGTGTCGCGGGAATCCCAGCACTTCATAATCACTTCTAGGACCACCCTATTTTCCCTCTTACAGTGAATTCTTCCGCCTGCATCGACACTTCGCAAATGTCTGACATATCCCGCTGCCTTCAACACTGCAGCTTATCGCTCGACTCTCTCCTTCCTGGAAAGCCTTCAAGCAATTCCACGCAGCAGATCTGCAACGCGTTTTGGATAATCTACACTTCTCTGACTGAGCCTGAATGTTATATTATCACGACAGTTCCTGGAAAACCATGGAACCGCAGTTTTCAAAACTGGAATTTTATTGAAGATTATATACAGCAGTAATTTAATTGTTCAAACGTAGCCTATGGTATTGTGGTCAGGGGGAAGAGCAGGCTAAATGGCCTGAGCCTCGCCACCAATAAAGACATTTATTTATTTAAGATACAATGTAATACACTACATCACTCCCTGAAGAAGCAGATGAGGCACAAATTATTTGAGGTAGTACATACTCCAGGTAATATACTGTATAATTAATAAAAAAGAAAGAAAATATTGAAAAAATATTGCCAAACTAAAATAAACTTAAGTACATTTGGACTCTACCTTGTGTAAAAATTTCGAAATATCTCATGTTCCATACGTCAGAAATTTCTTTCCCTGCTTTCCCTGAAGGGCTTATCGCTTGACGTTATCACCGCTCCGGTTTCGTTGAATCACGCCTAAACACCGACCTCCTTCCTTGAAAAGATAATTTTTTTTCACATTGCAACTACACATCAACTCAAGGTCAGTATTTTCAAGTGAAAATGTATGTCCGGGATATTTTTTGTGGAGATAACAATACTCTAAGTTACTCATAGACAAGACAACGGAGAGGGCTTTAGGAATGCCAACTATATCTCCACTCAATAATTAAGGAAACTAAGCTGAACCTCAATACACGCATTTATACAGTAGTGCAGCTCAGCCTGTTTGGCTAGTTAGGGATGTGCGCGCAGACAGTTAGCGCTCCTGGCGGAGATCAAGTAAAAATACGTATAGCTCCTACTGAAGTATACCAAATTTGTCAAATTGCGGTTATTAAAAGCTGGTTAAAAGCTTAAAACATAATTCGTGTTATTTATTGACGTTGACGTTTTATATTCCTAGAATTTCAAGGGCAAGTCGTTATATAAACACACAAAATTACATTGAACCAACGTTTACAAAGCTTACATTTGCCACATAGCGGAACATATTTGATATGCACCATCTGAATTCGTATTCTTTTCCATCTGACACGTGAATAACAATGTGTGTGGCGAAAGGAGTGCAATGTTAAGCAATTAAATGCAGCAAATAATGAAGGAAAGAATTCTGAGTTAAGTTGCTTTTTACCTGTCCTATACACCTAGAAAGAAAAGACGAAAACATGTTATTACATCTTAAAAAAATGTTATTACATGCTAGGTACCCTTATTTACCACTTAGATTACTCATTTTTCTATATTTTTCATGAAGAGTATAAAAATACTTGTTCGTCTTCACGACTCCACTATCCACTTTCAATGGACGACATTTATTAGATTTAAATAATTTCTTTCCTTAAATATTGTTCAAATTTCTACATCACATGTTCTAGTTATATGCATAAGGAAATTAAAATATAGATAAAAATATTTACTTTTGGGGTAGATTTAGTAAAACGATGCTGTATTACGAATTGTAAGGCGACGTACTATTCCTTGATGGCCGCGCGGATCGCTCGAGTCGCTGACTAACATGACATAGGGCAGTTAACACGGAGCTGCGCTACTGTATAAACTGTGGCTGAACCTTCCATTAGGAAAACCACAAATCTAAAAGTAAACGAAGTTCATCCGTGCAATTTGCACGATTAGATAATGGATGAAAATAAGCTTCAAAAGAAAGTATTTTAGAATTGTTAGCGGTGTACATGCAGTGTAAAGAAAACTAAAAGGAAAACAAAACGTTAACGACACATTTTCATTTTTTACGCAAATATTAGTAATGTTCTGCTCAATGTATTCACTTCATTAAATTTGCGTACAGCCGGTAAACAGTGAAACTCACCAACTCCAAAATCCTGTTTTTAGGTTAAACAGTTTGAATTTGATTGTTAAATTTGTCTATTCAATTTATTTTGCTAGAAATAAGATAAAACAGGTTTCTTAACTCTCACATTAATATGTAACAATCCTTTAAAAAAAGGTCCAAAGAAGGTTTTCCAGTCAATTTTCATTGTTCGTTAAAAAGGCGAACTTGTGCGACTTCGTTAAAAAGGAAATAATCGATAATTCGGTACGCCTACATTCCAGAACTTCAATAATGTCACTAACCAAAATAATGGAAATAAATGTACACGGTGATGTAAATAACTCGAAAAATCAAAAGTGGATTTGGTGTTTTACTTGCATACCGATGATATATTTACTCAATTCGTAGAATGATAAAATAATGAAAAATATCTTCCTTTTCTTTAACAAAGAAATGAAGGAGAGGTATTTCATTATTCTTCCTTTTAAGATGGATTTGTACGAATGTACGCAGATTAATTTAAGTATCAAGCAAAGAGATACGAATGTTTGCATGAAAAAAGAATTGAAAATATTATCTTATTTGGTACACTAATTTTCCTATTAGCATCTAGCAATATAGGTAATTGGAAACAGTCCCCGAAAGTTTCATGAACGCATTAATTTGCTTTGGAGGGATAGATACCGCCGGCTATGAACGCCCCAGAAACCTAGAGTATGTAACCCGCACATCATCTTCCTCAGACCCCACCGGTCTTCGTGGTCATAGCAGCGTGCAAGCTCTATCGCTTACACTGTTGTTAGTATTGCATCCCTCAGTAATAGATGCATTGCCTCACGCCCACCTCTCTGCGGTAAGCGACTCGTGTGTGTATTACCAAGCCATCCCTAACAGCCTCTGGGTAGACTAGCACGCCACCTCCGCCGGTGGACTTGCAAGCCACACAAGCGAGAAATAGAGACTGAAATTTCTCGAAACTATTTAGCGTCAAAGGTCCTATCAGCCTTTTATTAATAAAATATTAGGAAATGATAACTTACGAATGAAAAAAGAAGAAGAAAATGAACAGAGGAAAATGCTATAGATAAAAGTTTCTCTGCGGAGGTCCATGTGGCAATTGTCTCATTTATACAATAATTTTCAGGGACAAATTAATTTTTTAAACAGTTAACAATTTGGTCATTATACCAAACAATTCTACTTAGTCAAAGTTTAATTCCGTTTATTTTAGACTAAACAATTCTTCAATTGCATTATTTAAAAAAATTCATCTTTTACGAACACAACTGTAGTACGAAGTGTCAATTGCGTCAACTTATGTACTTATTAATAACAACTGACAGTAATTAAGGGCCGAAAACCTATGAGGGTCAGGATCATTTCGCACCCGAAGTCAAAGGGTAACATTTTCCATAGATTTCCAAAATTCTAAATGTAACTGACAAAGTATCACGAGTAAAGTCACAACTCTTGACAACGCTCATTTGTAAGTGGGGCACCAATCCAACGCGAATTCAGAAACGGTCCGCGGGATACGGCATAAACTACAAATGAATTGTATGGAAATAATTATTGTAAATTATCTTTTGCAATAAATAAATACTGCCTTGAATGTAGGTATCAAGCCCAATGCAACTGAAACTTTTAATTTCCGTCGCTCACTCTATCATCATGGATACAATTTTTTTCTTTTCAAGTAAAAAGACATTGGGAATTGCATGAGGTGATACCCGAGAAGTACGGGGGTGTTTGCATATAACGTTTGCAAAGACCTCAATTGTATTTATTCCAAATAAATAATTCTTGAAGCGAATATACCAAACAATATCTGACGCTTCAGACAAATTATTTAGCAAGATAGATTAGCCTTTGTTTTCAATTCAAGGTTTTATTTCCCAGGAAGTCTATTTGAACCTTTTTTGAAATGTGGAAATCGTAAATGTGCCGCTTGGGAATGGATTACGATAATTATGTCCCTGACAAATCGGACAGATTAATTATTTTCCAGCAAGGGACAACCAATCTTCTAGGAGTTAGGGAACGATCACATTCACTTATCACCCTGGTCCAAGGCGGGGGCGAGCACTTGCCCGCAATAATGGCCGTCACCAGCACCATATTATGGAGGCGGGGGAACCACATTATTCAATAGATACGTCACATATTACCGGATACTCTGCATATACCGCATAGACCAAAAAATATTGAGGGACGGGTCCCCCTCCGTCGTCCTCAGCGGTAACGCCCTCTCCACCAACCGCGAGAGGTGGCTCAGGGTATCAACAATACCTCTGACCGGGAGGTCCTAGGCTGGAGTCGACAGCGGCACGTGTTTTGACTAGCTACACAGCTAGATCCAATTCAGTGGCTGTCTTGAGGAGAATTATAGCGGCAGGCTACTCTGATCGGTAATTTTCCGTGTTTTCTCCGATCAATACCAGGCGAATTCCTGGGTAGTATCCTAACATATGGGCCACGGACCGCGCGTCATCTTTCCTTCCTCTCCCTTGTCCAATCTTCTCCACCTTACTTCCACACACACACCTACAACACATGCCGGGAAACCGTTTGGGAGCTTAGAGCTTGTCCCGACCGGGGCGGTACCCCATTGGTGGGAGATATCTTGATGAGGAAAACCCCGTTGGCTGACGGTAGGTCGGTGCCGGATCGCACCATCTAGCGAGGGAAGATCACCGTCACCTCACGAGTAAAGCACATCTACTACACTTACGGAACTAATGATCTTAGCAGTTGACGCGCTCGGAATCACTAATCAATAAAAAAAACTCTTCGCTAAAGCCCTTCAATGAATTATCTCCTGCACCGAACACCGCACTTCTGTCGCCGGACGAACCACGAAAACGCAGCAGAAATTCTGTGGTCATGGGGTAAAAGTTCTTAAGTCAATTTTTGGTGAAATTGGGTTGAGTACTGAAACTACAACTTAGGTATCTATACTTTATTTTAGTAAAACGAAAGTATTGAAATGTTGCCTCCTTAACGAGAAAAAAGCGTTGGGAAATGGCGTTGAGTTTACGAAAAGGCGTTGACTCAATAATCCAATCCTGGTTTTCTCCAAACTAAGATTTTTGACTTAAGAACTTTTACCACGTGACCACAGAATTAGCGGCGGGGCACATCCGACGCGAAACCAATCGAGTGGCGGCCTTGGGCGCCGCCGCCAATGAGGACGCGGCGCCGATTGGCTGCGGCTGACACGCGGCGCCTGCCACTGCCCGCCCGCCCGCTGCAAATCCATTAAAAACGGAGCATCAATTCGTCTGGAGGCCACGTGTCGACCGCGGCACTCTCCTCTCCGAAAGACATACTGCCACCGCAACCCGCATTCCGCGTGTGTATGTGTGGCTTGTCACTGGCACACTTCGCGAGAATGTTTCATCACTCCCTGCATTGTAGTGACACTAAAGTAAGGGATCTTTCAAATAATACGTTCGATTTTAGGGGAAGGAATTCCCCTCACCCAACTCCGCCAAAGAGAACCAGGGGGGGGGATGATGAAAATAAACGGTCTGAGAACATTTCTGTAGTAATTATTATGTTATTGACTTCAAACTATAAATGCGTGTTCACAGCAATGAAAAACATAAAATTGTTTATAAAATTGAAATATTGTCTTTTGCGTATGACTTTTCATTCTTTTTTTGAAGAAGTTGCTTTTACCTAACTGAGGGAGTTACCGAGAGGAGAGACAGAAATTGAACATTCATCTTGGGGGAATTCGTGTCACAAATTATGATAATTGTTAGAAGAGTAGATTTTAAAAAGGCTAAGATTTGCCAATGACCTCATATTTTCGAGGTTTCGTTCACGAGGACAACAAGCTTATAATGGCGACAGCTACACACAGACATCCTTTAATTTTATTTTTATTTTTGTTTATTAGTTTATTCTGCCAACCATATCACCCTCAAAACCACAGTACTTGTATGAATTATTTCTTTCAGGGCCCAACATTTCAGTGATATTCCCAATGAAATGTGTAAAATTTACAACCAAATAAAATTGTATTATTTTGTTAGAAACCATGGGCCGAAATACACTATGCCGCCAACAAATTCATTAAAAACACAGCATCAATTCGCCTGAAGGTCATATGTCGACGGCTTGCTTCTCCGGAAGATGTACTACCACCAACGCGAGCGGCGCTGTGCACTGAAGCGAAATGTTTCATCACCCCCTCGCAGCGGCCGACCATTCGCGTTTCTGGCGGTTTCGCTTGTAGTCTGTGAGAACCACAACAATGCCTCAGTGGTAGAACCTGACTTTCCATCCGTACGAAGGGGGAATGAACTTCTGCGGAGGAAGGGTTTCGCACAATGTTTTTGAAACCACAAAAATTGTTATGTTAACCACAGAACAGTGATAATGCGTTGACGCCAGTACATATGTTTGCGCGCCCTCACGAATAACTCTCTAATTTATGTGGAGTTTGGTTTCCGTATTGCAAAATAATAGCAATTGTTTGCGGGGGTGTGATGAACCCCAATGACCCGTTTTCTGCAACCGCCAATGCAAAGACTGCAATGGCGATCGCTCAGTTGACATAGTTCCGCCACACATGTTGACATGCTTTTATTTGCAGACCGATGATTTGACACGATAACGCACAATACGTACGCGATAATATGATGCAACACTTGCTGCAATTAGATGTCGAAGGTTTCAACAAAACAATTGATCGTTAATGACGATCCTATTAATATAGATATATAAACAGGTACCTCAAGAATATATTGCTGAAAGATTGTGGGTGATGTTACTTTATACTGGAATTGACACGCACTTTCAACTGGTCCGTTTTAGGAGTAAATTAGGCTTGTATTTATTTCCGTTATTCCCAAACTTGCCGCACTTCAACGATCTTAAAGAGAACAGAAATCACAAATTTCGCACATCGATCACATTCATATTCACACTAATTAGGAAGGAGAACACCGTTATAACATTAACAGAGAACATTAGTGGTTCCCACCACTAGAAGCCCAATCTCCTCCTCTCTTGCACATCATTTTTCAGACATTTTTCAGACACAGATAATTGTGCAGACAACCGTATAAGTCGACGTTAACGAATAATTGGAAACAAATAATTGGAGGCAAATGCTATCTCACTTTCACAACCCACTCACACAACTCGCTGGCAACCGACAGCATCCCTCCCAACCATCCACACCCCCACACCCCATCCACCAGCACACGTGCTCGCCCGCACGTCTTCCACCACGCACAGCTGGTCGTAGGCGTAGCCAGCAGGCGGGCCGCCACTTGCCTGGAGTCGCCCGCGCCGGCACCCGCGCCCGCGCACTTGGCTGCGTAGGGGGCGCCTTCGGTTAGGAAGTGGCGGAGGATCATCCCGGCGGCCGCGACGGCGGCGGCGGCGGCGGCGGCGGCGGTGGCGGCGGCAAGCGTCGCGACGCGTCGCAGCGCGGCGCGCGCCGACCTTGTCTCGGCTGTGGCTCAGTGGCTCGGTGGCGTCGTCGGCGGCGTCGGCGGCTCGCGGCCCGCGCGGCGTGGCGTCGCCCCGTGGACTACGCCCGACAACAACGACGGCCGCTGCGCTGCTGTTGCTGCTGCTGCCGCCGCTGCTGCGGCTGCCTTGGAGGCGACGGGGACGGCGGTGGCGGGCACGGCAACGCGGCCGGCATTCTCTTTCTGCCCACGAGGCAAAATCAGGTCACTGAGAACTTCCGCGCTCCACTGCACTTCGACGGCGCCGCGGCGCGGGCCGGGCCGCGTCGCGTCGCGTCACGTCGGGTCGGGTCGGGTCGGCACAGTGCGGCAGCCGTTGCCCGCCGCCGTTCGCCGTTCGTCGACGGGCGAGAGCTGCTGCTGCTGGTGGCGGCGGAAGGGCGAGGAGGAACGAGCGAGCTGACTGACGCTCGCGAACTTTCCAACGGCGCGTTGCGTCGGCGACTGTTGCACGGCTGGTGGTGGTGGTGGTGGTAGTGGTGGTGGTGGTGGTGGTGTGGCGGTTGTGGTGGTAGGCGCCGCGCAGCGCGGCGCAGCACAGCACAGCGCAAGGTCGTTGCGCCCGAGGAGAGGGGCGCCGTCGGGCCTTGAACCCGCGGCCCCCTTTCTAGCGCGCGCCGGAGAACTACCACTGCACAGCGTCGCCCCCCCGCCCCGGAGAGGGGGTCGAGCAGGGTCGGTCGGTCCGCGCTCAAGGACCGCGCGAGGCCTCGCGCGCGCGACGATATTTTTGTAAGAATACTGCCCACCCGGCCGACACGTCGGAGGTGAAGTTCGATATCGGCAGAAGGACCGTCTGTCGTTTATTTGGAGTGAATTTGGATCTACATGTGCTTGTTTTATTTTAAGGAATGTTGAGGTACTTTCCACAGTAAGTTGTTTGCAAAACTCATAATAAAGATTCAAATATCCTAGATTCTAAGTTAAACTGGGTCGTGGACCAAATCTCAACAGAAATTGAAGTAAATATCCTAAAATCTGCGATCTAATTATACAATTTATTATATCATATTTATTATATTAATAATATTAATATACAAATTATTAATCATATTAAAATGGAAAGATAAAAACGTATGTGTAAATATAGTCAAAGAAATATTTTAGAAAAAAAATAATTTTCATATAATAAAAATTCGTAACTACAAAGATGGAAAGTTCTTTGATGATCAAATGTCCAAGATCTCTGTATTTTGTCGCTGTACCCCCAAGAGTCAATACTATTTTTCGAAAATAAAAATAAAATAAACACACACAACACGCAAATCCATTTCCTTCGTTTCACACATTCAGATCTAAAATGAGGCAGTTTCGTCTTCGTACACCCTCCTCCACTTCGACCCCCTTCTCTAGTTTCCTTTCGCGCAGTCGTTGACTCCGAGAGAAAGAGAAAGAGATTCCCTAGCGAGGGGCCCTCATGGGGGCGGGCGGGCTTTCGCAGGGGTTCCACAGGGAACAGCTAGGCGTGCTGCGATACTTCATTTCACGTGCGCTACGAAGGGTGTGACGTTCAATTTTATCTTTATTTAAAATGAAAAAGTCAAAGTATATTTTACCAAAACTATATGAGAGGGGTATGTTTTTTTTTCATTACAGAATTACATGAATACGTGAAATTTAGTGGATCACTTGGAATTTTTTTTTCCAGCACTCAAGTACCATCTGATTGACAAGATGAAACCAAAATTGCAATATGTACAAAAAACAACAATGTCGTTCTGGTATTACAAAAATTAAGCAACCATTTCCTCTCTTTTTTGGTTCTTCATTCGGTTTGGTACTTCATACGGTTCTTAATACGTTAACGGCAGGAAATCGTTTTATTTCTTTCCGTTTATTTGAAGGAGTGAAATATAAGCTTTACTTACGGACAATAAATACGAATCCCAAGAATACGTTATACTATTATTAATCATATACCTACAGAAGAAAAAAAATCTGGACTTTCTTTACAAACCAAGAGCAAACCTTGTCATACAACTATTCGTTGTTTATCGCATCGAAATCACTAAAATTTGTTACTAGAAATGCTGACAAGAAATCAATATTATTGATTAATATTTCGTTCATTCACTAATATCAAAACCATATACCAAAAAATTACATCAAACCACAACATCGATTGAAACAGCTCAACTCTCCCCCTGACCAGTTTGCAATTCCCAGTTGATTGTGGGGAAAGCGATGGCTACTTACACACTAAACTAACTATAAAACTTCGGAAACGCGATAGGCACGTCGCTTTTACGACGTAAATCATTTCCAATCTATAGCTCACTGCCACTTCGCCGGGTGCAATGTATTTCTTCAGGCCGATGACCACGGCTCGCTCAACTGGTGACGTCAATTCCATTAGCTCGGTTCATGACAAATTCGAGGTGATAAGTGGATGATAAAAATGCGATGCACCCTCCAGGAAGGTAATTCTGACAAAGTGGCGGAAATGGCGTAAGTTCGTTTAAATCTGCCCAATCTGTTAAGCTCGAAGGCGATGGGACTTTTTTCCTTTCAGTTCACAACCGCCAGTAAAACTCCAAAAATATTATAAAAATATTCTGCACTTTTTTTCAAAAATATATACGTCGGGTCAAGGTTTGTAAGACTTAGTACCGAGATAGCAAACGCTATCCAGAATGTTGGTTCTTAGAATGTTTCGACTCGCCTGAACGCCATCAAACGCAACGACAAATTCGCACAACACGATCTTCGAGAAAGAAAATCAAGCGTGAATTAAAATAGCTGTGATCTCGTTACTTAGCGCATTGGAGATCAGCATTTTCATGCAGAAATGCAAAGTGAAACTAACGAATTAGCGGTACTGAACTTCATTCTAACCGCCTTTTTACCGATTATTCTCCAGGAGTTTATTAATTTTCGCCCAAGGTCCACAAGATCTAATACTTCAAACACTTCTAAAGAGAAGCAATTAATACGTTTCTCGCACTCTTACACGCTGAGATACAAAGATAGATACAAAGAAGTGGAGATGGGTGAGGCGGGGCATTTTGTTATGAACAAAAACAAAACATAAAAAGACTATGTAAAAACCACTTTTCCTTCAAGGTGTAATAAACGCAGTCAAAATTATCCCCTTTCATTTACGTTTAGTGATTTACGAATAGTTATCTTTGGTATTTTTCAGAGCTGCAAGATTCAAAAACTGGCTTGGAGCATCCGCGTGGCGCCAATGATCTGCGTCACCCTCCGGAGTCAATGTACCCTAAACGTATCGACGATCGTTTCCCTGGCGGGAGGCGGAGGGGCAGAAAAGGCGTGATGGCCATTGAAGCGCGCCAAAGTGTTCGTTGAGATGAGCGCTCGGAGGATTTCTGAGGAGGGCGTATGGGCAGTCAGAATTTTTTTCCCGGTTGACATTTCCCATATTCACTAAGGAGACATTTTCTATTCTCACACAGGATATATCATAATAAATGTAACTAACTTCTAGGGTATGTGGGTGAGTAGAAGGATCAATTTTTTTCCTTCGAAAGTGTGGTGGGAACGTCTATCATGTTAACCGTACGACTTTCGCCCCTGATTGCAATGCAACCCATCATTCGTTAGTGTTTGGCGGATCACGTTCCAAAGCAAAAATCCGATTTCGGAGACCCGTTAGTCATCAATCCACGATGGGTTGCCTACTAATCAGGGAAATACCGCAGATATGTTGAACTTTGATATATGAAATTTCCCATCATTAACATAAAAAATATGCGAGTTTGATTCACGAATGTGCATATTCTTTTTATGAAAATTAAGCTTGATATTGATTAATTGATTGTTAGTGTTTCCGAGCACGTCAAATACAGAGTTCATTAGTCCCGTACGCGTAGTGCATGCTATTTCATCTGGAGGTGGTTGTGATCTCAACCTGTTAGATGGCGAGACCCGGCGCCGTCCTACCGTCGACCAGCGTGGTTTTCCTCAATCAGTTATCTCCCACCCGAGGATCACCGTCCTAGCCGGGACAAGCTCTAAGCCCCAGACAGGTCTCCTGGCACGTGTGGTAGTGAAGTGCATGTTAGTGTAAGTGTGTGTGCAAGGGGTGAGAATAGGACGAGGAAAAAGGAGGAAAGATCGCGTGCGGCCCGTAGCCCATTTGTTTGGGTACTGCTCCCGCATTGACCTGGTGTTGATCGGAGAAACCACGGAACACTACCGATCAGAACAAACGGCATCAAGAATTCTCCTCCAGATAGCTACTGAATTCGACCTATCTTACAAGCTAGCGTCGATAATCCTGTCATCGTCGGGACTGGAACCTAGGACCTCCCGGTCAGAGGCACTGCAGCGACATCAGTTGATGCACTGAGCCACCTCAGGTAAGCATGATGTTCCTGTGAGGGTCCTTCCCGTATTTTAGCCCGATCCCTCACTTGCGTGTACCTCGCTCGTCTGGGCATCCGGGCAGACGTGGCAAGCCAGAGGTCTCCCTGACGACTTGCAGGAAATGATCGGAGATAACCACACAAGTGGCAGATGAGCAAGAACTGTCTACTGTTCACCGGACTATAGTTGATATCGATAATACGGACTGTCTTCGAACAGAGAAGGCGAAGGCAAAGCAGATCAGGGGTCAATGAAACAGAAGATGAAGAGTGTGACGAAGTCAAAAATAAAGACGAAGATCAAGGAGATGACGAAGTCTAAGGAGAAGACGTAGACTAAGGAGACGACGAAGACTAAGGAGAAGACGAAGACTAAGGAGAAGACGAAGGCTAAGGAGAAGACGAAGGCTAAGGAGAAGACGAAAACTAAGGAGAAGACGAAGACTAAGAAGAAGACGAAGACTAAGGAGAAGACGAAGACTAAGGAGAAGACGAAGACTAAGGAGAAGACGAAGACTAAGGAGAAGACGAAGGCTAAGGAGAAGACGAAGACTAAAGAGAAGACGAAGATGAAGATATAGGAGAAGATGAAGATGAAGGAGAAGATGAAGATAAAGGAGAAGACGATAAAGGAGAAGATGAAGATGATGGAGAAGACGAGATGAAGATGAAGGAGAAGGCGAGATGAATATGAAGGAGAACACGAAAAGATGAAAAAGAAGAAGATGAAGGCAACGACGAAGGAAGGACGAAGAAAAAGCGATTCCCAATTCCCAAAAGCGGCTGCCAATTTCGCTCGCGCCTTGAACCAGAGGGCTTCGCACGCACTCGCTGCACCTAACTGCGCAGAGCGAGCGCGCCGGGCGGGCTGCGGCGCGGCGCAGGCCGAGCGCCGGGCCTTGGGCGCGCGTCCTTGACGCCGCCGGCGCGCCGCGGCGCTGAGACGCAGATCTCAGCAGCCGTCGCACGAGCAACAGGGCTGCAGCGCCTCGCGGCCGCCCAGCCCGATAAATTCCCATGCGTGGCCCCAGGAAGCTCGGCGACATTGGTTGGGATGAGCACCTTTCAAAATTGCTGCTTTAACGTCCAGGGTCGGTTACGTCCGTTCGTTAACGACAACTTCCAATAGTTGTATGGAACCTACAGGAAATTACGAGTACTAGTGCATTATTTTATGTCGGCATTAATGAAGTAACATCCATGTGGCTGCCGAGTCGTGTAAACAAGGCCTCAATAATTTCTTAAGATTATTTGTAATTAGAGGATTAAAATATAGACACAAAACTTACTCGTTTTCCATTTTATATGTTGGTATTCTAATAGAAATTTATGTAACATGGGTTTATTAGAGAAAATACCCAAGTCCTACATACAACATCAGTGGTAGTTGAATAGTTATAAATGAAAGGTAGGTAGTTAATGCAATAATGCACTGTTACTTCTGCAACTGTTACTGTTACTGCAACTGTTACTTCTACTTCTGTTACAATAATGCACTGCTAAGTGTGTTGAATTTTCATTCCATAATCCAGTTCTGGAATAAAGGCACTGGTACATCCCATTCACCTGTGTAACAATGTAATACATGAACTCGAAATCCTTTTAGAAATCACAATCAAATTCAATACATTATTACAAGATCGTAGTCAGCAGAGAGACAGTAATGGTGGTGCGTGACGTGTGGGTAGTGGTTTTAGAAAATATCTATATTCATTGCTTGAAAACTGTCACCAAATGAGTGGGGGGCCACAGGTACAATAGAAATAATGTATATGACCACGATCATCGTCAAAACGAAATCCTACCAGGTGAACATTTTAAAAAGTTAGGAAAAATAACAAATTCTCTATTTTAGATTAATATTTAACATGAAACTGTTCAACAAGTTCGTCCCAATCAATTCCTATTTCGATTTACATTGAATAAAATTTACAGTTACTAATTACTTTCTCGCTACTAGCCGGCGTAAACTCAAGTTTCATACTGGCACACAGCATTTTAAGAGCATTTTTTCTGTTTAATAAAATCCTTACAAAATACAGAAACACAATTACACTAGAAATGTAGAAGAAATAAATGGTAATTTGATGTATTAGGAATTAAATACATTGTCTGCATTTCAATATGTACATTTTTGGAGTAAAATAAAAGACGCACTTCAGTCTTTGCAAATGTTTCATTTTATGTGCAATTTTCTTAAGTTTTCGAACATTAGTTACATGAATATTTTCGTGAATTTTAGTGGATATAATTAAGAAAATTTCGTAAATTTATTGGATTCCGCATAGGTAAGAAAATGCAACATCCGAAAAAACTAAAAATGGGACGGAAACTTCTACAAAATAAAAAAAAATGTACTTTTCGAATTCTTGTGTTCTTAAATATAAATTTCAATGGACATATCTTACAACAAACACTAACATAATACCTATTTAATACAAAAAAATGCCATAAATTTCAGAAATTATAAATGTCTTTACCTAATGTTCTTATCGAAGTTTTATGATCCATAGGAACTCCGAATACAAGACACTGAGTAGGGAACAGAATGATGAATTAGTTATAATTACCCATAAATATATTTCATATCAACTAGCAGAAGTAATGGGAGCGTTGCTCAGGCAATCATTTATCATACTCATTTACTAGAAAGAAATTGTATTGAATTGTATCTAATGGTAGAAAATCAGAGTAATTTTATTTTTATTCTCACTTAGCTCCGACAAGCCCTCCGGCCCGCTTCCTCAGGCATCCCCACCCCGTTCGATCCGCTCCGCCCCGCCCCGCTCCGCCCGCCCCGCCCCGCCCCGCCCGGTTTCCATGCGACTCTTTGAGAATCATCACAATAGGAGTTCAAACACGTATATTTTCCCGGTCAACCGGAAGCCACGTACTTGGCTATCTTGTTTTTCTCGTTTGGTAAGAGCTGGGGGTGACAAGCGAATAAACCTGCATGAGGCGAATGGCAATTTCAGCAGTTCACCGTATAGGAACCGGCAGGTCAGCGTCGTCCACCCTCTCCCCCACTCAACATCGGCGTTGCCAAACGCAGCCACCACCCATATGGGCCACTCGATGATCCTTTTCCGCTACATACGAACTTTCGAAGAAGATGCGTTCATAACTGTGCATCTATAACTGAAAGTTCTGGGTACTAGACTAAGTTCGACGTATTGTTTCTTGAAAAAAGATCATTAGAGTTGAATATTTTGCAACTGCAGACAATGGAACTTGTTTATTTTTTATGGATATTGTTTAAAGAGCTAAATAAAACTTCAAATTGACAACAAAGGTTTGGTGTTTTTGACGTGCTACTTGACAAAATTCAATGTGTGTGAAGTACGCATTGAACAGAACAACAGTAACCATTATAAATTTCAGGCGTGTTTGTGCTAATTAGAGATTACATATTACGATCTACTTCATTCAATTGTGCATTAAACGTTAGTGTACGTAATAGTCCGAATCTGCCTAATTCTCGAATAAGCTAGTTAATGTACATTTTACACAAAAAGTGTGATGTCCGAAGTAGAAACATTTACCTAGCTACCTTTGAGCTTTAGCCGGTTGATACTTCATTCAACAGGTCGTGACTAGGGTAGGTGAAGTACGTTTCGGCAACGATTAATAGCCGAAGATGTGTGATAAAAGGGAATCAGACTGCTGATTGAAGTTTCAAAGGATAATGAGGGACAAGTTGTGTAGATTCAAGTTCCATTGAGTCAGTCGTATATTTCTAATTTCTCACATTTAACCTAACTCGAGCTCCTTGTACACCTGAGCTGATGCTACGCTATACATTTGCGAGTTGAGGCGTTCAAGCTTCAGGCTTCGTCTTTGGCGATTTACTTACAACCTTGAGTCTGTGCAACATATAGTTTTCACCGCACTTTTTGCGCCGAAATACTTTTAGCGAACACACAAGACGCCTCATAGTTGGTCAATCGCCTTACTTGAGCCAGCTCCCCGTAGCTAATGCTAACATTAGCAATAAGAAGTCGGAAATGATCTGGTCATCATCATTCACAGTTTTTTCAGTCTTCCTAATTCGCAAATAAGCAGTACTGAAGACTTTAGCCGTAACATACATGACATGCAATGCCTAAGCCGTAACACATCAATAGTCCAAACAAGTGGGAGAAGATTCATCCATCGCAGCCTCTAGAGAAAATCCTTTGTTACGAATCATAACACACCAATCTCACACTCCGTGGCAACTCTACAGGTTCACGTTTTCAATGAAAATATTCAAAACCGCCCCTTTCTCAAAGAACGAATAGGGCCGAAACGATCCAATACCAACTCAAAACATAAGCATAGTGAACGCCTCGACGTCGTACCACGATTCTGAAGGGTCTGAATTTTTTTTTTGGGGGGGGGGTTGATTTTTGAGGACGATCAATAAATACGAATGTGATTATCTCTACACATTCATAATTAAAATTAGTACAGCCAAGTGAAAATTGAAATATTGCGATTTATCCTAAAATATTTCCAATTACAAATCAACAATTGTACAACACAAAATCAACAAAATTACAAAACAACAATTGTCTTGTACAATTGAAAATTGCCGATAAAATGTCTCTGATGTCACTATCGAATGAACAAGCAAAGCGTTGCCTTGGGGCGGGCGCGGGAGTCTTTTTACGGTCAAGCGACGCACGTTGCTGAGCAGGCGCCAGCGCAGCGCACCTTCACGGGGAAGGATGAGAGAGAGGGGTGAGGCGACGGTGGCGACGAAGGAATGAGCGGCGCGGAGGGGAGTGCGGCGAGGTGGCAGGGAGCGACGAGAAGTGTAGCGGTGGCACGTGGGCAAGGCGAGGCGATTGGGGAGGACGGGTGGATTTTCCGGGCGAGGAGAGACGGCGAGGGTGAATTGAATTGATGCCTTACTTTACATGGCGAGACTCAGGCCTTTCACCAACTAGCGGAGAAAGAAGGTATACTTGGGCGACGAAACAGGCGATTTGAATTTTACTCGGAGCATCCTCATTTAGGCATGAGGATCTTTTACATGCAGTAAATCTATTAACATGGGACAGTCGGCTTTACTTCCCCTCCGAAGGAAGGCGTACGAAGGATTTTTTCGCCCTTAAAAATCCAAGGCTTCGATCGGGTTAGAACCCGCGAACTTGGATACAGCAGTCCGTTACGCTAACCGCTATACCATCGCAAGGAATGGTGAATGAGGCGGGGCAGCACAGCCTTAGAATGCGATACGAGGTACGGATGTTTTGAAAACATCGACATCGATGCCGCATCTCTAATACGGGGCAGGGATGCGACATCGATGTATTAACGCCGATGTTTTTCTAATACTGACGTTTTGAGTTCGATGTTTAACGTATTATTTCTGAACGAACGATTCCCATGATCACAATACCGTAATAGTTAAAATACGGGGCCGGGACGGGGCCGGGACGGGGCCGGGACGGGGCCGGGACGGGGCCGGGACGGGGCCGGGACGGGGCCGGGACGGGGCCGGGACGGGGCCGGGACGGGGCCGGGACGGGGCCGGGACGGGGCCGGGACGGGGCCGGGACGGGGCCGGGACGGGGCCGGGACGGGGCCGGGACGGGGCCGGGACGGGGCCGGGACGGGGCCGGGACGGGGCCGGGACGGGGCCGGGACGGGGCCGGGACGGGGCCGGGACGGGGCCGGGACGGGGCCGGGACGGGGCCGGGACGGGACGGGGCCGGGCCGGGCCGGGGCCGGGACGGGGCCGGGACGGGACGGGGCCGGGACGGAACGGGACGGGACGGGGCCGGGACGGGGCCGGGACGGGACGGAGCGGGACGGGACAGGACGGAGCGGGACGGGACAGGGCGGGACGGAACGTGGCGTGACGGGGTGGCGGGGCGTGGGGCGGGGTTAGTAGAGGCGGGGGGCGCCTTGGCTTCCTCCGTCGGGGCACCCGGAAGCGCGGGCCCATGCGACGGGGCGGTGACGAAACGGCCTGAGCCATCGCGCCGCCCCGCGGTGTGCCAACGTGGCGCTTTCCTGCACGAATTGCTCGGCATCAACAAACAACGCAGCCGATCGTCTTGCACCATCGGCGCGCTCGGCATGGGCCTCACGGTGCAGTGGGCCGCGCCCGACACGGCCTTCCATCGCACAATCTTTTGAAAGAACAAAAGAAATCAATGTTTCTAAAAATGTGTGAATTAAGATTGGATATACAGTGAAACTCGCCTTAAGCGGCCAAGAACGGTAGTAGGAAAAATTGGACGCTATTTTTGAAGTGGCCACTTAATAAAGGTCATGAAATGACTGAAAGAGTAAATCACATCTAAGGTGTTAACTGTTATGAAATGAAGTATGTTCTCGTTAACAATTTTAATTACCGTAACGGCAAAAACAATTAAATATATATTTTAGATGATTTGCCTCCTATCGGTTAATGTCAAAACGTGCCCTTGATTTATCACTGATTCTCTTAGTCGAAAACCGCACTTTCCGTCCTCGCCGAATCAAATACCCTTAAATATGCAATTCATAACGTATAGAAACTTTACAGGAGGGCCATTTGTCAAAGAAGTTAACCTTTGGATCGGATTCGCACACGCGAGTCCTTAACAGATTCCAACAGAAGGGAAGCACAAGTTAGCAAACTAGAGGAATGCTGTGAAATAGGCGAAGCGACCGCTTTGTTGATTCATTAAGAGATTAAAATCATTCATTGTTACCTGAAACAATCCCTCTGAGAGATAAGCAACTCTGGATGGGATTATTCGGAATAATCTGACAATGCGTCCCGTCATGAAAAGATATTAAATGAACAGTAGTAGCCTTCACTTTTCCGCTTCTTTTTATAATACACTTTATAGTATCACTTGATGTGACTGCTTACTAAATGTCAGTCTACGAAATACGCCTGGACGCTAGACGCTGAAAAGAGGCGATTTATACATGTGTCTTATGGAAAAATCACTCGGTTCTACGAAGAAATATAAATGAAAAAATGTAAAAAAAAATGCCGTAAATAGAGGTGACCATTTAATCGAGGTGACCATTCGATTAGATTTCACTGTATTCCATGATCATGGGAATCTATTAATAAGTGGCAATAATTTTAAATAAACTGATATAAATTACAACAAAAAATGCTAATTTGGGAGATTGTGAATAGCTTCGCAGGCCCTTCTCACAGGCCTCGTGGACGGTGAAAAACGTATCGATGCGACGTCGAGACGTGTGAAATTAATTTTATGATAATAGGGCCCAAAGGTTTGTCTCATGGAATGCATTTCTTAAGGGCCCTGCTGTAAGAAGTAGATCGACGTATATACGCCAAACTATCTTGCCGAGTTCCTTCAGATACGAAAATAAGAAATAAAAAATAAAAAATAAGAAACTATTGGAAATAAATGAAAAGATAGTTTGCACCTGACAGCTAAAAAAGCACATTGAAAAAAAGATCATAATCATTCTTCATCATCATCTAGGCAAAAAAGTTCCTTGTAGCTGCCGCCATGACATTCATGAACAAGGTAAGATGAAAATAAGTTTTGCTTCGCCTGCCCGATAAGAGATCTGTACTACCATGGTCCTCTTCATTTACATTAATCATTCGGCAATATATTTAACAATACATGGATTATGTTCCTCTTCTTGATTAACAACGTAATTTTAAGAGAGCGTGTAGGATCTGCATCGACTTCCCGTTCGCGTGACCTGGCGGTGCCGTCAGGATTGCTACAGATCTTGGGGAGGAGATTTGTCACAGATTTAGTCCAGGAGAGGTGGCTTGGCTTGTTTTGAGAGTCGCGGCCCTCTGCGCAGCAGAACTGGTTTGGAGGCTGCAGATGCAGCAGTGTCAAAGCACGACGGTTGGGGTCTGCACATACTGAATAATAAAACGGCGCAACTGTTTACTTGCCGTCGCGTGGAGATGGAGGAGGGTGGTTAGGTAACCAAGGGGAGTTGGGCGGCGGCGGCAGGAAATGATAGGCGAGGTGAACGAGTAGGAGAGCAAATGGGAATGCGATTGGGAAGGCGAATTGGATGGCGAGTAGAACGCGAACGCGACTGAGTATGTAGGCGGGAGAGTATGCGAGGCATTGAGCAGGGCGTTTGGTTGGGGAATAAGCGAGTTGTAGGCAGGAGAGTAGGCAGGAAAATAGGCGAGTGAGTGGTCGGCGAAAATAGGCGAATAGGCACGCAAGTAGGAGGGCGAGTATACGGGGGAGTAGGCGGTCAAGTAAGCGGGCGAGTAGGCCGTCGAGAAGGCGGACGAGTGGGCGGGCGGTTAAGAGGACGAGTAGGCGGGCGAGTAGGCTGACGATTAGGCGGGCGAGTCGATGGTGTGGCAGTCGGACGAGCGGGCGAGATGCGGCGTGTCTTGGAGGTCGGAAGCGGTCGCAGGGGCAAAATGGGGCATGTGAGCGAGCGAGCGAAGAGGCGGCGGGCCGGAGGGAGGGCGGGCAACGTAACGGCGAGCTGCTCCTTTTGAAATTCAAAGCAGTGACGACCCAGAGGTGAGCCCGGTCTTCGATGCAAATTTTTTTCTCCGATGCGAGGAGGCCCTGCAAAGGGCAACGACGGATGCACGCGGAAGGTGTGGCTCGTTGGTGCAACGCTGAAGAAGTCGACGACTAAGACAACTTTCAGGAAAGGGCTCCAGAAAATTTAGAACAAATGTGTCAAGGGATTGACTGTAAGTAATTAACGATTATTTCACGACAGTTGACAGATTTTAATGTATTCAGCAACAACTAGAATCCAGTAACAAAATTGCCCGCGACTATATTAAATAAATTGTAGAAGTTCGTAACGTCCTTTACTTATTCGGCAGTTATTTGCAATTGGGAAGGACGGGGAGTTGTACTATAGCAATTCCATATCCTAAGAGCAGGAAGGATCTAATAAAATCTAAAGACTGTGACAGGCCACGGAGCCCTGGGTGACAGGTTGTGAGGCGAGGCCGAGTACATGTGAGTGTGTGTAGGTGCGCGCAGAGGACGACGTGTGTGCACCGGAGAAGGGGAGTAAAGACATCTCGTGGCACACGAGGCCACCGTATACGTCCAACGTATACACATGTCGATGTGACATAGGAGCAGGTGGAGGAAGTGGTGGGTCCAGGATTGAATCAAATAGAAACGAACGTCTGTAGGCTGTATGATAGAAAAAAATACACGCAAAAGGAGAGAGAGACGGAAAAAGGATTATTCTGGAGTTATATTCTTTATAATGACAGTGCTTAAGCGTTATGGCCATAGTGGAACGCATTAATGATTTGACTGACAGATGATTATGAAGATATGATGCGAACGACGGGAGCAAAAGTGGAATGTATAGGGGACATGCGAGAACTCCGAGGAAAAACGCCACGAACCCGCTTTGCTCACCACAAATCCCACAGGGATTTCCACCCCGGGGTTAGTGGTGGACGGCGGTCGCTCTGTCCGCTACACCACGATGTACTCTAGAAGGATAATCGAACGGGAAAAAGAACGTATAAAAGATGGGCGAAGTCTGACCCACTGACGAATGAATGATAGAAGGGCGCAAGGCTCACGATAAAATGGAGGATCAGAGGGGTAAGATAGTCCACTGGAAGTATGTGAGTCAATGTTTAAGGCAGTCTGCGAAAATCCAACACGTAGTCTTGGGACGAGTGTAAGACATCAACAACAGCCTTGCCAAAATCTTATTTACTTCCCTGGGAATAGCACACACTTACGCCTCACTGCATTTACTTTAGGATTCGTAGAGTAGTTTCACATAGAGTACTGTGTGGAATGACAAAATAATATGCATTCTCTTGACACGATGAAAACAAATTCATTTATGATTTCTATTTGGTGTAATTAATACACACCTTCTTTTGTACAAGATGTTTCATGTTAAATGTAAATTAAACATTAAACACTCCGTTTCTGATATTACCGTACAACATTGAAGCCATTAGATATTATTTTATATGCTCAGGAAAACAATTTATAAATAGAAATATCAATTTTTCTCTCGTGACGTTTTCGGAGTAGTTATGCCAAAATATGTACATCCAAATATTACTTTCTGATGCAGGCATGGTTGTTACGCGTTAGCATAAGGATACAGTATTGTGGTTTTCTTCAATATTTAAACAAAAACATACAACTTCCTAATGTTCACCGACTGAAGACATTCGTTCACAAAAAAACAGGCTTGAATATTAAAATATATCCATAAAAATAAAAAATGTCTATAAAAAATAAATCTAGTGAAGTAGCATGCACCATTATTGACTGCAGTCCTCCGGGCGCTGAAGTTGCTGCACATCCGCACACGCGCGCCGTCTAGCGGCAAAATGCACACTTCGTGGCTCCACACGCGCACTTCCAGCTGTCAATTCCACACAGCCCGCTGTCCTCACTCGCGCAAGGCTAATAATCCTCAAGTTCAAAGAGGCAGAAGCAATTCAATAATTCCAGAAGCATGTCACAATCAGATGACTTGCCCCTTACAAAGATCTATAAGTCTACGTCAGTCTCCGGACGCCAGGCGGTGTGGGAGTCATGGGACGCTGTGGTCAGGAGGGACGGGTAGGACGGGAAGGAGCGTAGCGGGGCGGCGCAGGATCAAACAGGACAGATCGGAAGGAAATGGGACGGGGCAGGACGGGGAGGTTCAGAGCGAGACGGAATGGGCGGGGCAGGACGGGGCAGGATGGGGCGGGACGGGGCGGGTCGGAGGGGGATGGGGAAGGAATGGGGCGGAATCGGGCCTGGGAGGCGGGACGGGACGGAGTCGGGACAGGACGTGGGATGGGGGTAGGGACAGGGGCGGGACCTGTGGCGGGACGGGAGAAGGGGGCGGGACAGGGGGAGGGACGAGGGGCGGTTCGGAAGGGCGGGAAAAGAGGAAAACACGGCAGGACGGGGCGGGGCGGGGCCGGGCCGGGCCGGGCCGGGAAGCACAGAGGGCGCGTGCAATGTGTGGCGGGTAGGGCTGGAAGGGACGGGGTGGGGCGGAGCGGGACTGGACAGGGGGGAAGGGGCAGGGAAGGACGGAGGCGGCGTTCAGTGTATGGAGCGGGGAGGGGCGGCAGCAGGAGGTCGCCGTGTCGCAACCCCGAGGCCACTGCAACGCGGCCGCCAGGGCCGAAGGGGCGGGGGCGGTCCAGGAGGGCGGCTGGCAAGGACGCGCGAGGGCGGCGGGGGGCGGCGGGGCGACGCGCGGGGAGCGGGGCGCGGGGCGCGGGCGGTCGAGGACAAGGCGGCGCGCCGGCTAAACTTAGCGCCTGCTGGCGTTCCGCGTCAGGCGGCGCGGCGCGGCGCGGTGAGGAGTGGAGCGCCTTGCAAAACGGCCCCGCGGGAAGCGCGCTTTTCCCGGTAGTGGTCTAAACCGCTATGCTACGGCGCTCTCTCCCGCGGCGCGGCGCGGCGCAGCCACCGCTCAAGACGACACGCGTGCGCCATCCCGCCATACCCCCCTGCCCCCCCGCCCCGTCCCGCTCTGCTCCTCGACTGTAGTGCGAGCCGTCGCTCAGCAGTTAGGAATGCGACATCGATGGAGATGTTTTCAAAACATCGACGTTTCTATAAAAATATGGATGTTTTAAACATCGAAATTTTGTGACCGCTGTTTTGTTCGTGAATGTTTGTTTCCATAATCTAAGCTAGGGATGCGACATCGATAGAGATATTTTCAAAACATCGACATTTCTATAAAAACATCGCAGTTTTGTTGCCGATGTTTTGTTTGTAGATGTTTGTTTTCATAATCACAATTTGTTAAAGTTAAAATCTGAAATAATAAATTATGGTAACACTGTTTGAGTTCAAAACTCTCGACTGCGATGTATACTTCCTCCATCAAATAGACCGCTATCCTCCCCCGGGATGACCCTGATTTCCTTTAGATGTTTAAAAACATCGATGGTTTTTGGTAGAGATATTATTAACATTGATTTCTCGATATTGAAAATCGAGATCCCCTGGAGCCTGCTCTGCACTGCACGCCACACTACCGCTTCTTCTCTTCCACCCTCGTTCTGTCCTCATATTTTACTTGTTCCGAAATTGCTCCGTTTTAATTGATGCTCACTACGTCGCTTCCCGTGCTGCCACGGCCTGCTCAATCTGTATCATTCATCTCTCTCCGCTCCGCCTCGTCAAATTCTATTCTATTCTCTTTCCCCTGACCTATCGCATTCTGCTCTGCTTCATTCCTGTACTCCGCTCACACGCTGCACCGCCTAGTTAGGTCCTCCCCCTCCACATCCCCTCTGCCTGTTATTTTCCTGAATTCCACCCCGTTTCATTTCTTCTCTACACTAGGTATTACTCGTTCACTTTACATTTGCAGACGGAGCGCTGCGATCTGTTTACATGAGGTCACCGCCGGCTGAATGAGAAACGCGCGTCTGCACTAGGTACTGACCGTTTAATGTCATATAGATGGCGGTGAGCAGCACACAGAACCCCGGCGGGGTAAGAACATAGCCATTAAGCAGTAGATAAGTGCAAAGAAGAAATACAAATATTGTACGGGAATGTTGTGAATAGCGTGTGGTGTGATCTATTTTATTGTACAGGGTGAGTCACGTAACTTTAGCACCTCCTGTAACTTTTGAACGGTTGAAGTTATTGCAATGCAGTTTTCACGAAAGTGCATGAGGGAAAGGGGCTAATTGATACGTGCATTAATTTCTATTTTATCACTTGTATTTTACGAGATTTTTTAGGTAACTTTGTTTTTTCAAATTGAACTATACATATTTTTTCAGTCCACCATGACGAGCGTAAAAAGACGAATCCAATGATGTACATATTGTCATATGTTAGATAAGGATTTTTTTGATTAATTTTGATTTTTGCGACCGGGGTTTAACGGACGTTTTGAATAGTCCACCACACAAGGTCATATACAATAGACCACCAGCACACGTGCGCCCGGCGAAGGGAAGGGAAGGGGAGGGATCTTATTTGAAAATACGAAACATAGTATTCGAAGTATTCACAAAACCATTTTTTTCCTGAACTGTGCTTTCCATCCTTCTGCATTTTCACATTTTTCGTCTTTCTTTGATTGAAGGAATTAAAGGATGGAAAATAAGAATTTGTCACAAGTTTGTATTGTAATAAAATTGTTTATAACTTCAACTCCATTTAATGGGATTTCATAAGATACGTAGTAATGGGATCTTGAAACAAAGCACAATAAGAATAAATAATTAAAACTGTACAAAAATATATTGTATATTTTGAGCAAACAATTTCAATGTTAATACGAATATAATAATAACTTAGGGATAGAAATAATCTTATTTCAATAAATACTACTTAAGACAAATCCGTATTTTCAATCCCTAAGAAACCCAAATTACTGAAAATGGATTAAGATGAAAAGGAGAGTTCAGGAAAAAGTGCAACAGTTTTGTGAATATTTTTCGTATCCTCAAGTACTTAAATCCCTTCCCTTCCCCAACCCCGCGTTTGCTGGGGGAGCGCTGCGTGCCTTGTGGGGCTGACAGTTACAATGAAAATATCCGTTAAATACTAGTCGCAAAAAAATCACAATTACTCAAAAAAATGCTTATCTAACATATGACAATATTTATATCTTTGGATTTGTCTTTTTACGCTTGTCATGATAGACTGAAAAAATATGTATAGTCCCATTTGAAAAAACAAAGTTACCTCAAATATCTCGTAAAATACAAGTGATAAAAGAGAAATCAATACACATATCAATTAGCCCCATTCCCTCATTCACTTCCGTGAAAACTGCATTGCAATATCTTCAACCGTTCAAAAGTTACAGGAGGTGCTAAAGTTACGTGACTCACCCTGTATATTACCTTAATTATTTAAGGGCGCGACTCCAGGTTACTGTCAGAAAGACATAATTCGTCAGCTGTGTCCGTAACGCTTGTTCTGCCTTCGGAGACAGCTCATTGGTCAGATGCTGATTGGCATCGGGACAATTCTTGTATTCTCGGGCCTTCACTTTCAAAACAACATTAGTTCCTAATTCTGCCGTCTGCAAATGTAAAGTGAACGAGTAATACACTAGGTTTAGGTCCGTTCTATTATGTTCTCGCAATACACTCGTTCCCCTCCTCCCGGACCTACATCCCCGCCCCTCCCTCTCGCCTTCACCATTGTATGGTATCCTGCTCCTTTACGCTCCCACTTCCGCCACTACGTCCCGTTCCGCGCCACTCCGTGCTTTCCACACAGCTACTCTAAATACATTGCCCTACTAACCCCTGTCTTCGTTGTTCCCCTCATCCCACATCTCGTCCTCCGGCCCCGTTTCCAGTATTCACGTTCCCATCACTTCGCTACTCTACTCGCCTCATCGAGGAACTTTTCCTCACGATCAATTTCTCTCCCTACCACCTCGCACTGCATTACTTTGCCTACTCTGTTCCCTTCCACCTTTCTACTTCATCGTTTCTCGCCCCTCCGTCCCACCTACCAAACATCTCCGTCCACTTACACCGGGAGATGTGGCTCAGGGCATCAACTGATGTCACTGCAATGCCTCTGACCGGGAGGTCGTAGGCTCGAGTCCCGACGGTGGCAGGATTTTCTATTAGCAAGACAGCAAATTCGACTTCAGCCGCTCTCTGGAGGAGGATTCAAGCGGCCGGCTGCTCTGATCGGTAGTTTTCGTATTTTCTCTCAACATCAGGCGAAAGCCGGAACAGTACTCTAACAAACGGGCCACGGAACGAGCGCAGTCTTTCCTTCCCATTCCTTTTCCTATCCTCACCCCTTAAACGCACTTATATTTAAATGCACTACAAACCACACATGCCGGGAGACCGATCGGGAGCGTAGATCTTGTCCCGTCTGTGGCGGTGTTCCGCTGGCGGGAGATACCTCATAGGCGAAAACCCCGCTAGCCGACGGAAGGTCAGCGCCGAATCTCGCCATCCAGCGGGGAACATCACCGCCACCGCCCGATGAAAAACATGCACTACACTTGCGGGACTAATGACCTTCGCCTTTGACGCGTCCGTAATCACTAGTAATCAATCAATCAATCAATCCGCATTATTTTGCTCGCTCTGTTCCATACCACTTTTCTTCTTCATCGTTTCTCCCCGCTCCGTCCCACCTCGCCCCGTATTCGCACCGATACATCCCCGCCTACTTTCCTCGCCATGTTCACCACTCCCTTCTCCAGCACCCCACTCCAGCCGCAACGCCTCCCTTCCCCTTCCCTCTGCCCCGGCGCCGTCGCCGGCGGTCGGTCCGTCGGGCCTCCCGCGCTTTATTGTGCTTTTATAGCCCGTTTCGTAAGAACGTCCGCGCGCTTCGAGGATATTATGCAGGAGAGGTCGTATTTCGGAAAACAGATGTACGACATCGCAGAATTACGTTCTTGGCAAATGACGTTCGTCAGTTCCCGCAGGTCGGCGCATTCCACGGAATGTATCTTCACGATTTCAAGATTATTATTACTCATCGGTACTCCGAAGAGCATTTCTTCACTGAAGCACGGTTTTATCTAAAATTTAATAGTTCTCTAAGTTTGAAGATGCCTATTTAATTTCTGATTTCTTCTGGTGGGCAACAAGTGTTAGCTAACGTCTTACTCCGAAGATCAGTACACGAGTCCAGGACTTACCAAACATACACATCGGACACAATTGTGGTATTCCTGTACAAACTCCTGCTTTGTTTACGGTTGAAATTTCTTGTGGAACAAATAAAAAGGCAAAATAGTAGTTACGAGCAAGACAATGCAAATCAATTCAACGGCTATAAATAATTTATCTCTTGAAGGCAATACCTTTCAGAAAGATATTACTATTTAGAAAGTAAAACGCGTAGAAATGTATTACAATGTTCACACGACTCTTTTCAAGTCACTGGACGTTCTATTCAGGCGTAACCCTAATCCATACTAACAACGGTTGAAACATCACAAGGACATTTCCAATATGCGTATTTAATAATCAATCGATTGACTGACTGAATGCAGTAGTTACTTTATTTACTCGACACGTACTAAAAAAAACCAGTAGCCAAGCAATACTATTTAAACACAATCTGATAACAAGAAATGGGAAAGGAGCTCATACACTTTCGGAGAAGTTTCATCCGGCCACATAAACACGTGTCCCCATAAAATTAGCGGTAAATTATCTACAACCTAACAACGAAACAATCTAACTTCCTGATTTTCTACGAAATAACAGTTTGCCATTAATAGCATCTCGTACGTCCGGGTGTGTAGTCCTGTTTCAGGTACAATTCGGAGCTGCAAATACGGAGAAGTCATTCGGAGGATAAACAAAATCCATGTGATGGTGACCTAAGAGCAACATCTGAAGTGCCGCAAGTGGTGACTACGCACCCAACCACAGACGCAAAAGGCGGAAGCGGTGATTTTGCCTCAGGGTCTCCGGTCCGTGAACGGGGAAGCTGTTGCGGTGGCGGCGACGGCGGCTGCAGAGAGGGTGGCAATGGCCATGGTTATGACGATGGGGGTTGTGGTGACGGGGCAATGGCGGTGGCAGCGAGGATGGAAATGGCAGCTGTAGTGAGGTTGGAGATGACCATGGTGTTCTGGGTAGCTGATTGATACTAGTGATTCCGGGCGTGTCAACGGCTAAGGTCATTAGTTCCGTAAGTGTGGTGCATGTTTTCCTCGAGAGGTGGCGGTGATCGTCCCCCGCTGAATGACGAGATGTCGGCTAGCGGGGGTTTCCCCAACCAAGTATCTCCCATCAGAGGAGCCGTGACAAACTCTTAAGCTCCCAACCGGTCTCCCGATATGTACGATAGTGTAGTCGTAGTGGATGCGAAGTATAAGTATGTGTAACTAAAAGGCGAGGAAAGGACAAGGAACAGAAAGGAAAGAGAGCGCGTGCTCCCTTTTTTTAGGAGACTGCTTCAGCATTCGCCTGGTGTCGATCGAAGAAATCACGTACAACTACCGAGCAGAGAAGCTGACCGCTAGAATTCTCCTCCAGACAACGACAGAACCCTACCACGCTACCTGGCTAGTGTCGGAAATCCTGTCACCGTCGGGATTCGAACCCCAGGACCTCCCATCAAGGCACTGCAGTGACCTCAGTTGATGCCCTGACCCACGTCTCCTGGTTTGCGGGTAGCGATGGCGGGTGCAGTGGCGGTGGCAATGGCAGCAGCAGCGGCAGTGGCGGTTGCGGTGAGGATAGTGATGAGGGGGGAGGGGGGTACCGACGACAGAGCCGACCGATGTCGAAGGCTGGCGCCTGACCGCCGACGGGCCGTTCCACGGCCGCAGAGCTTGCGGCGGCTGCGGCGGCGGTTGCAAGGGACCTTGGTGGGCCGCGACTGGCATCGATCCCGGGCCACCGAATTATTCACGAGCGCCGAGCCCCGAACGCTCCCAGATTTGTCGTCGCGCCTCGTAGCAGCGCTTGTCGATCTTCTTGAGACAAAGCGGCGGAAGACCGCAGGGACGGAGCACAAGACACAGGGCGTTGTCGAGCAGAAATACACAGAGCTCTCACTCATGTGGAAGTGAGTGGTTCGCTTTGAAATTTATACACCAACCAATTTTCAAATACAATTTGAAGCCATGATATTACACTTTCAAATATATATAATGTAGATCGTAAACTGTTAATGTTGGATAACACGATTTTTTTTCTTCGAACAAAAGAATCTGCTGTTTTTACCAGAATCTTAGCCTGCTATTATGACTCATCGTAAATATTTCTTTCGCTATCATGGTGATGGTTCACGTCGTCACCATTACTAACTTTCAATGTCTCTAATCATATTTCTCAGAAAATCCCACTGTCCCCTAAAAACACTGGATACGGCGCATTAAATTGATGGCAAGATGACATCATTTAATTTACAATTCAACATTTCTATTCCAGTTTACATCTGGAAAGTGAGTAAATGAACGATGTATTCCGTGTGAAAGTCAATAAATATGTTTAAAAAGGTATTCCACAGGAGCGACTCTATTACTTCAGTCGTAAACCCCTCTTACAAGTATCTCACGTATAACCTGTATTATACTACAAATCCGTAGTCTAATTTTGTATCAAGCGGGGTGCAAATGAACGAGCTTACGAATCAGCAAATTCAATGAAAAAACCATATTCTTTTCCATTTTGCTTCCTTAAGCCAAGCGTATCACAAATGCCCTCCAGACTATCGGTTCCCCTTCGGAGAGGCCTTCAAATTGGAAATCGAAGAAACAAGGTGACCGCTTTCAGAGAAAACATCAGAGTCTTACAAGGACGCAGACCATCGGCTCTTCTTCCGCTGTAGAATCAGCTGAGAGCAGAAAAAAAAACAGTCGAGAGTTCTCAACAGACAATATTTTTCACATTTCTTAATCATTTATCCATTACCACACTGTGATAATACGAGTAGATATAACGTGAAATGGTATTTGGTGAAAATGACTGGAAATTGAAGAATTCCGATTACTTTAAAGTGTTCAATGTTCGAAATCTTAATTTTCCGGTAAATAGTAAACCTTATTTGTTTAAATGTCGTCTCTCAGTCAATAGGAATCAAAAGACCTTCAAAAAATTATTTGGTGACATAGCGTGGTTGAACTCTATGTTAAACCAGCAGAACCTCTGTAATTCGATAAAAACCGATATCTTTATATTTATTCATTCCTTTTCACCTTTCCTGTAGCAAAAGGCGCCTGACTACTCTTCTCTATTTGTGACGATAATATGCGAACACTAAATATTTCTTCTTCCCTTAACGAAGAGATATCGGTTTTACTATGTAACTATACAATAGAACTTCCGAACTTTAGAACCTGAAGGGGAAAATAAATTGAAGTTAAGAAATATTTTCACACAAGGAGGTGCAAGTACCCGAATTACAAAGTGCTTTGTAGAAGAAAGGGAACTAAGAAAACTCAAGGTATGAAGAAATTCAAAGGATGAAAGTTCGATTTTCGAGTTACTATTATTCCTTCTACAGTAGATATAAAGTTTCACATTTTCTGTGCGAATGTAATAATTCTCGTTTATTTTATCTACAAGATCAACTGCTCCGTAAATCCTCCTTTCGGCGTTGGATCACAGCGCAATCGAAATGACAATCGAAGGCATGCTCCAACGAGGCCCGCTCGCTTCCGTCCAGCACGCGAGACGCGATGCCGCGCGTTCGGCGAAGCCGGTCAAGGACGCAGATAAGCGAAGGTCAGAGTTCAACGGCTGCCAGCGACCATTGCCCCGCAGGCGGCAGAAACCTCCAGCACGCACCCGCGCGTGCAACGAAAGCTGCACATCGCTGCAAAGGGCGAAGCGAGAAGTTTAGAGTCGACTAAAGGAAGGATCACAAAATTCGATATGGAGATATTTCTTAGTGCTTATAAGAAAGTAAGATGTTGATACCCTTTACTCATTTTAGTACAATGAAAAACAGAGGCTAACGTAATATAGTTATCTCTATTTTCATTCCAATCGCATGGCGATTATCATCAGGGCTGGCTCCATGCTAGAAAAAAACACTGGTGGAAAAAAACATCTTCTGCAGAGAAAAAGCACTTACAAAATAAACACAGATGTGTTGTCAAGATATATTTGTTTTCATTCCTATGTTACAATGTCTAAAGGAATTATTTAAGCAAATATGAATACATTGTGATGTAATCATTACACATTCTTTTAAATTGAACCAAATGCCAAATATCAACACAAACACGAAAATACTTTAGTTTTTAAATTAAAACATCAATAGTACACTTACGTGTTTTGTCTTTGCTCTGTTTAGAAATAATTGAGGGTCGCAACTACTTAATTACTTAGCGGTTCAATGAGGTAATGGTGGAGTATGAACACCACACATTCATGCACACGCGATAGCGTTCTCCGTTTCAGAGGAATTTAGCACATTGGTATCCATCCAAAGAAACGGGAATGGAATTAATTTGATTGTCTTTTCTGAGTGGTATCCAATTGTTTAGCATCACAAGAAGTTTATCTTACTCGCAAACAACAAATTCAATATCAATGGGGCAATTATGAATCACAGGAGTAAACTACCAATACCCATACTTGGGCAACTATTGGCATGGATATTTATATTGAAGCTGTCAAATATATGCAAGTAGAGCGATTGTTATAATAAAGCTGACGTTTAAGAATTCAATACGATAAAGGGCCACGTACGAGAATTCAATTTTATTCAACTTGCAATTCGTGTCAATGAGAGGCTGTCTTGCGGGTTGCGTCCTGGAAGACAGGTGCCAAGAAATTACATCATTTTGTCTCGAAATTCCATTAGTAAATTTCACCCAATAATTCTTATTAATCCAACAACACATTCACAAAGCTTACAGTAAATGTTTCATACTAATTACCTTTGAGACTTCTTCCACTTTACTGAATCACTAAAAACAAGAATATTTGAAAAAATTGGAACGTGAGCAGCCGCATCACGGAGTGAACTTAGAACATAGTTCGGGCGTCTGGTTCTTTGTATCGACGCGTCCTGTAGGTCGGCTGATCTATGTACAGGGATACATCTGAATCTACTACTAATGCAGTTAATACAAAAAGCCTAATGAGTGGAGTAGAAAAAAGGTCAGCGAAGTGCAAAGGCCGCGACAAAAAGCTCGCGAAGCGGCAGCCGTGCAAAGGTGCCGCCGCGCGCCCGCCATGTGGCGGCGTCTGCCGCCCGCCCGGCTTTTTGCTTCGCGCGCGGGCCAAGACAAGAACGAGGGGCGACGGCCGCCCGCGGCGTGTCAGCTGGGCTGCGCGGGGCGAGGCGGTGGGCGGGGCCGCCGCGCCGCGCCGCGCCGCGCCGCGCCGGCAGGGCGACGCACCCACCCGACGACGCCTCGCGACGCCTCGGGACGGTCGCAACGGGGCGGATCACGCAAAACGTCCGTTATTGACAATAGGCGAGAGGTATTTCTAACACGCTTTTTTACTTTCCCGTATACGTACGTATACACGGAGTGATATATGTACGTAGTATAGGGAAAGTTATGTAATGCTGCGCGAAAAAAAATGGCCAACTTTTCGAATTACAGTAGAACCCCGCTAATTCGAACCCCGCAAATCCCATATTTCGACGCCCCGCAACGGTCGCAACGGGGCGGATCACGCAAAATGTCCGTTATCGACATAGGCGAGAAGTATTTCTTACACGGTTTTTTCGAATTACAGTAGAACCCCGCAAATCCGAAATTTCGAATAACTGAACAAAATTCGGGATGGAAGAAAAATAAACATAATAAATAAAACGCTTTCTTGTACTGTAAAGAAAGAATTTTATAAATACTGTAGAACTGAACAACTAATTATTATTGAAACACGTCGAAATGAAACGTTTCTTGTTTTGTAACTACGGTGTATATCATGTTTATGCTGCAGTAATTTTCACTTACGGTTAGAGGAACATACAAATTCAGTAATCTTTTGCCTTAGGAACTGAATCTGCTTGATGATGCGATCGCTAGGCAACGTTGCCATTTTCTCACATCGCCCGCTACATTGCACAGTGTCTATCCTACAGATGTATTTGTATACGTAGGGTACACTTTTTCGAACAATCCGAACGTTTCCGAATCCGAACAGACCACACCCCCAGTTAGTTCGGAATACTAGGGTTCTTCTTTATAATAATATAATAATAATAATAATAATAATAATAATAATACAATATTATTCTAATATTCCAATTAAAGCGCTAACTCACCTGAAATATTAAAATCAATGGATATTTCTAACGAATGTACACCTCTCCCGAATTTCATATTACATTTAGTATTACATTTATTTTGAACCTTCAAATAGAACATTCGGGTAGTCCGATGTCAATACTTAACAGTTTCATCGAAATGTTGGCAGATTACACTGCAATACTATAATATGAAGGAATTTTATGATTATTCCAGTTCCATTTTCAATTTCGAAAATAGTTTTGAATTTATCTCTTTTCCAACATTTCATTGAAACAAATGTAATTTGTTCCTGTATTTCTTCCAGCTTTTGTTATAAGGCACGATGTCTGCACCAAAGGAAGTGCGGCTGTGGACAAGAACAAGGAAAACAATTGAGTGGGAGGACTTCCACATATCAAGAGGCAATGACGGCTGACTCAGAGGAAATAGCAAGTAAGAAGCTGCGTCATCTAATAATAAGAAGGACGTACAGAATGACACAGAGGAATTCAAGAACAATTCACCGGAAAGAGACTAGGTACTCTATGGAATAAAATGTGAATTCCTGCATGCGTTTTAATACAATCCATACAATAATACAAAATACGTGCAAATAAGTAGGAATTGTGATGCTAATTTTAGAGGATATTATATGTTCAGACACGTCGTAATTAGAATTCTTTTTTATGCTTGAAATATTCTCAAGGACAAATGAGTGAACGAGTAGAATAAAGACCGGAAAGTGTTATTGTATGGCGATTATCTAATGGAAGCTGAGTTTATTTCATTATAAGTACATTCAAATTACATATTTTTATCGTAACTTATATTCCCACAATCTGAGATCACGTGTAAACGAGACAATTCCAATCGACTGAAACCTGAATACTTGGAACATTTCGTAATTACATTAGCTGTCGTAGGTGCACTTCAAAATAAGACAGAAAACAACCTTCATCCTCACAGTAGTAACTCTACATCGGCAAGTTTTCTTGTTGCTTCGTGGGTAAAATGGTCTAATAATACGTAATTTATTAAAATGCATATTGATGACAGTTTACGATCTATTGTATCGACTGAACCTTTAATTCAATTTCATGCACTGATAAACTATCGCTTACCGCCGTGTACACTCATTTGTCCAAATGTTCGTATCTATCAATTAGGCGCTGTAATGAAGCGGCAGAAGAATCGTCAAAATGATAAGCCATTATCAGCGATTCTTCCCCTATGTTCTCGCTCCCGAATAAAAGCAGCAATAAAAAATCTACGTATAGAACTAGCAAGCATTCAGAAACAAACCTGAGAACAGAATATTGATATTTTGTACCCAGTGAACTAAATGTTTGAAATAAGGAGGTTTGGTATAATGAGTGCAAGACAGGAACAGATTTTCGAGACATGCGAAACGGAAAAATTAAATACAGTAAACCCTCATTAACGCGAATTTCTAGGGACCGAAATAATCAGAATTCGTGTTATAAAAACTCGTGTTATCCGATTATTATAAATGACCGATTTACTGTAATCTCTTGACGGGACTCAACTTGTGTTCGTGTTTCGGCGAAATTCGTGTTAAGCGAGTTTGTGCCAACGGGGGTTTACTCTATTAAAAATCGTATGTCTTGGTTTTCTCTATCGATGCATGTGCACTGACACGACATTCACTCAACAACAGCTACATTTTTCCCCAAAAAAAATTCGTTTCCAAAGAAGTTTTAGTCTTTGTGATATTCCAAAAGCCTTTGTTGAAACCGAAAAAAGTGGAAAATAAACACATTTTATTAAAGCACAATGACAACAATATAAATACTGCAGGCAAAATCTAAACGTGTTAATTGAAAATATCTTCACATAGTATTCTACATTTATGTAGCCCTAGTTATTGAGAAATTTGCTTATTGATAAGCGTCATTTTTTTAAGCTAAATAAATGTCTGGGCTTTATTGCACGGGCAATGAATGCTAATGAATGCTGATGAATGTTACTAACAAAACTGGAGGCAGATAGTGAGTATATTATTGACTGTTAGTTTTACTTATTGAGTGGGGTTTTGAAGATAGATGCAAGATATCACATCTCATGTTTGAAGCAGTTTGTCCATCACAACCACACTATCTCCGTTTTAAAATGTACATTAGATCAAAAAGAACTTCTTTTCCTTAACGGACATATCGACTTTTGATCGATATGATCTAAGGAAAACATACTAAATTTTCATACAATTTGACCGATACCTCACATACATAAGAATTGAGCGGGGTTCTTTACTGTAACATAAATAAAGCGTAGCATCGCCTTTTGGAGAGATCTTTCACAAAGTCCTATGGCCTGAAGACATTTTCTTTACGGCTTCTTAACTGAAAACCACTCGGAAACACAGTTTAGCCGAAATGCATTCGCACGCAGAATCCGCTGGATTCTCAAAAGGCGTGACAGGATCCGCATTGCGTTTTGCCTTCAGAGAACAATGCAGCCATCAAGACACGAGGCCGCCCGATCAACTCCATTCTGTGCGTAATCAATGAGGGAGCGTGTGGAATAGCGCAAGGATAACAAACAATGGAGGATCCAGAGAGGATGATATCAAGACCAAAATGCCTTGTTAAAACAAAATGATAATCGCAAATAAATGCAGTAATAGGTATACTAAAAGATATGATCAACTATTAAATGAACCGTTCTGAACTATTATATCTTCTTTGTTAATAAGGAATTTACTACAATACCATAAATGAATATTATCTAATAACATTATGTTGAAACTCGAAAACACCGTGGCTTATTCTACAACTCAATGTCTAGATCCAAATATTCTGAACCCAAATAGCTTACAGCTTCACTGAATCACTGATCGGTGACCTTGAAGATAGATGCTGTGAAATATATTTCTACTGAGCCCACCGCAAAGGGGGAGTCTGATGGGAAGGCGACGGCAAATGGAGAGTGAGGCGGTGAAGTGCGAATAGGTGGCAAGGGAAGGAGTTGTACTTACGCAGAACATCTGCAAGGACTGTAATTAACTGTTCACCAATAGAAGTCATATACTGACAAAAAACATTTGATACAGAAACATAATGGTAAGAAAAGTAGGGACGACGCCGCAGTTGTTTTTAGTGTTAGTGCAATATCTTTTAAGAGAGGAAGACCGACATAAGCCCCCCCCCCATTACATGTACAATGTAAGCTGAACCCTGGAAAATATCTTTACAGGAACTTTTCGAACATAAGGCGTATCCACATACTCGGCATTCGTCGAGCAGCGAGCTACTGCTCCCCCAATCCCGAACAGCTGTTCCGCGAATGTTCGCTTCCTTTGATGTGTCCAAAAGACCGACACGTGGTGGGTAGGTTAAGCATCTAATGTTTGTCACTCGACAATTAGCAAGCAACTCATCCACACTACTCGTGAATCGACGAGCGGTTGCTCGCTACTCGCCCAATAACGAATGTACGGAGCCGCCTTTACGTAGCTTCTGTTACTCCCTGATCTCACACTACGAGTCATCTGTTATACTTATAATTTTATTAAAAATTAAAACACGGAAATGTAACATTACCAATTACGTAATTTAATAGTTCTCCCGAATAGAGATCTAACCCACAAAAGGGAAAGTTTCCAGGAAATAGAAAAATCCTCTAATTATGTAAATTAATTTATTTCTGCAAAAATCATACATACCATCATTAATTTATGAACTGTGAATCACTCTAAAGTAAAATTTTAGTCAAGGGACTACTGCTCGTAACATACTCATATTGATCCGACATCTTGCTGCAGATAGATTACTATTTTCCAATTGACCAACTTTACCTAAAGAATAACTTTCTTTGGAATGGTCGGTGAGCCCTCAGAATCGAGGGGGCTGTGTATTACGTCCAATAGGTCACTATTCCACTGAAATCTCTACTTTCGACTTTTTGTGCGTTAGATTTGTAATCGGGGTAACTATTCACTTATTTTCTAGGTGACCGCTGCAACGTAGACATCGAACAGAAACCCCACACCTAGGCCGAGTGCGTCCAGAGGAAGATGCGAGAAGAGAGAGATTCGCACGAGTGGGAAAATAACTCACGCGTGCGTGTCGCCCCGAGCGGAAGCAGCATCCAGAGGAGCACGCGCGTGCTCGGGCGCCCCTCCCCGCAGCGTGCCCACGTGCACGCGGCCGAGGTGCACGCGCAAGTTGGACGTGTTGTTGGAGCGCTTCAGCTGCTTGCGGCACAGCGTGCACACGGCCGAAGTGGGCGACGTGCGTACGAAATACGCCCACACGGCCGACGTTCGGCGCGTCATCGGAACTTGCGGGCTGTTGCTCAACGCCCGTCGAACACTTTGCTCACCCCTGAATTCCTACACGTACTACGGAGCACATTATTAGGGCGACCATTTGTTTTCAGGAACAAATTGCTGCGCGCATTTTTTGTTTTTCCTGATACGGATTTTGTAATTTCACAATACTTACAGAAAATATAAAAGCTAACCTAATACTAATTGGTCCGCTCTCTGACAACCGTGACAAAGTAGGAATTAACACTTTCTCACCAAATAAAAACTTTGCAAAAAATGTTTGTTGTTCTAATGCTGAACTAAATATTTTAAAGAAAAATATCCAGCTTTGTAACCCTTTCGAAGTTTTCCCCGACTTCTGACGATTCTTCTACAAATTTCCTGATTTTTCCAGAGCAATACAATTCCCTGATTTTCCCACTTTTCCATGTTTTCCAGATGGCCAACCTGACTTTCAAGGTAGCTAAATCATGCGTACCGCTGTAGACCAGCCTTTGCGGAAAGACACTGTACAAAAGGCGTACGAACCGACGCTAGAGGAATCACAGTCTTCAGTTGAAGCGAACTGCTGACATTCTACACAGAAGTTCGTCACGTGGCGATTGAAACACAGTTGCAGTCCAAGGGAAAGTTTTGTCACACGACAGCTGAAACATTCCATGTCTGTTTCTGCATTCTGCACTTTCCGAGGTCACTCGAATTCAACAGGCGATTACGCACTAGCATCACTACAAGACAAAACATCCCATTTTCTCGGAACGACCGGACCGGAGCGGTATCGGAACCAATACTCCCGACCCACGATTCGCGCATTCCACTTCGCCGCTTGGAACACTGTATTGTTGCACTCACGCGCTCCTAAGCACTACAATTCCCGGAACCTTCGGAATATACACTTCCAGATGTCACTGAAATTCAACGGGCGAATACGCATACGAGACAAGCTAATATTCCAATCGGCCTCATTTTCAAAGACGGACCTACCGCGTGGAATTAGAACCGGTTCACCGACCCGTTTCAGCGATGGACTTCACCGCTGAGGAAACTGCACGGGGGCACTGTCTCGTCGCACACACCACGCGCAAACACTTCACAACCGACGGAACTTACGCAACGCGGTTGCGGAACGCGTGGAAGGAAGGGCGCCTGTGGTCCGCTGCGGGAGGGGGAGGGAGGGGATGGCACGAGGCGCCGCCGGCCGGCCGGCCGGCCGCCCGCCCGCCCGCCCGCTTTCACGCCCGCTGCGCCCCACGCGCCGGTTGCACTGAGGGGTGGCCCGCCGCCGCAGCCGCGGGCGGGCGGCGCACCACACCGACTGCCCCTGCGCTATCGCCAGCCCGGACCACTGGCCGGGTCGGGTCAAAGGACGCGGGCGGACAGCAGGGGCCTTTCGTCACAGCGGCGGCACTCCGCCGGAAACACCCGATCACCGCACGGTGTTGTGGTAGGAACTGCAGGTCACCGTGTACACAAATCCCGTAATTGCGCAACAGCTTCTCAAGGAATTATACTTCGGTTTTTCTGATTTGGTCGACAACCCCTGCCTTATAAAATAAATCTTTTTAATTAATTCGCGAACGTCCTTCTCAAAGGGGTTCAGGCCTCTGATATGTGCTTATCACTGCTAAAAAGATTCATTTTATAAGGCAGAAGGTGTAACAAGGGCAAAATTGATTTCAATATTTACGTTCGAATTATGTAATTATTTAAACAATAATAATGTATAGTATCATGTCTAAAATACAAAAATAATATACAATATAACAAATATGTTTACTATTCAAGAAAAATCTTCGATCCTCCCCCCCCAAAAAAATTATCGGCTGGACCGCCCCTGCCGCCAGGGGTGCATCGAAATTGATAGACGGTAAAACCACTGTCAGATTCAGAATGAGCAATTTTTTTTCATGTAAGTAACGAATAAATCGGATGTTAAATCAATGATAGATTACTCTAGTGTTGCATCAATTTTGAGTTTACACGTAATACAAATCACTGTGACATACGCGGGACAAGACTAGCTGGCGTTTTTGAGGTGTAGAAAAGTTTTGAGTCATCTTATCGAATTTCTCCCCCCCTAACTTTAGAAATAATTTGCAAAGTGAATGCATTATTATTACTGAGTATTACGATCACAATCCCGAATTATTAAGTATGCGTCGTTTCACTCGCGCATCCTGCACATTGCAATAGAAGAGTATTGTACAATGTGTGGATGAATTCGAGCTCGCCAGGAGCCTGCGGTGTCAGTGGAGCGTTGACACTAGGTAAGATGACAGTTAAGTGTCTCCGGACCACGTGCATCAGCAGAAGGATACATTCCGGTTTGTTTATATCCGCTTTATTCTCTCGTTGCACAGCCTGTAGGTATTAAAAAAAACAGAAATTAGCTTATTCGGATGTAAGGACCAAGGGTGGTAGACTAAGGAAAAGATGGAAAGACTCGTTATAATTCTTGGAAAGGAACAAGTCTTAGACTTTTTAAGAAGAAGAAGAAGAAGAAGAAGAAGAAGAAGAAGAAGAAGAAGAAGAAGAAGGATGTAAGGAAAACAGCAGAAGCAAATGCAACCCGCGTTACTCGTATGCTGCAACGCACGTTATCGTTATGAACTTACAAACGACGCATCTTACGTTCTTAAACCCAGCGATACTGGAGTATGTTTCTTATGCCGTAATCCACAAAATGAGACGTTTATGGATTTTTATTACGCATTTGGTGATCATTTCACTCCGTAATCCGGATGGTAGGTCGTTAGAGTCCAGTACGAAGCCATTTTCACTTTTAAAATAATGATTTTAAAAAGTACGGAATTATCGCGTAGGGTCCAAACAGTCAAGTATTATTTCATGAGCCAGTGAGTGAAACTTTTGTTTGAAATAAGAGCCCTAGATTGGATCTACTACCATTGCTTTCTCTGGGCGCCCCTGCAGACGGGCCCCACACTTCATCGATTGTTTTCGCTCTTCAGCTTCACATTTCCTCTCAGGGCAATCATACACCCAGTGGCGGGCCCAGGGGGGGGGGGCATGCGGGGAACTTACAAACAAAGGGGAACCCTTCAAAAAAAGAGCCTAAAGCTTTCGTTTGTTACCTTCCCTTATATGGCACAATTGATTTAAATATGTATTTATATTAAAATTATGTAATTATTTAAACAATAATATTGTATGGTATCATATATACACTACAAAATAATATACAATATAAGAAATGTTTATTATTTAACAAAAATCTATGATCCCTCCCCCAAATGATCGGCTTGGTTCGCCCCTGCACACATCCTTGAGCGCAAATGGACGAACTTACAAGTAACGCCCTCACAAGTCTAATCTAATTCAATGTGTCTCACCAATTACTCTCCCTTGCATTAACGCAGCGTTCTGCAGACACTTACCTGAAACAAAGAAAAACAATTTGTTAGTAAATGCTACAGAAATGTGAGAATGAAGAGTTTTCCCCAACCCATATTTCGTTAAAACTGGACACAGCGGCCTTGTGGATCGCGACGTAGTTCTTTCCCACAATCCACAATCTCGATTTTGCGTTTTCGCGTTGCAATCCCATTCACCTCCTCTAGAACGTTAACGATGTGGAGATTTTGTTCACGCTTCGCCATCTCAAACCCGTGCGCTTTCGCATACTGCCGCAAATTTACTAGGGGTGATTTTTTAAGTTGTTAACCCATTTTCTTGGAGGTTGCAGGAACTCCTTGGTCATAGACAATATTACTAAACATCTTTCCTCGCAGTAACAACTGAATCAAGTTGGACTTACTGCATACAGCTCTGGGCCCACCAGTAGCAAATCCAACATCCAAATCATTCAAAGATTTCAATCCAAAGTATTCAGAAACATTGCCAATGCCCCATGGTATGTTCGAAATTATATAATTCACTCATATTTTAAAATACCAACAGTTAACGAAGAAATAAAAAAAAATATAGTTGTGAATATATTAAAAAATTAGACAGCCATACAAACACTTTAGCAATAAATTTGTTTGATAACAGTTTGAAAATAAGACGTCTTAAAAAATTCAAACATTTAGATTTTCCTCATAGATTTTGAAGTGTAGTTATAAGTGTAATCAACTGTATTAATGGAGAGATACTAATGAGTATCTTCAAACCAATGCTAATTACCTAGTCAACGAATTTACTTATTGTTCTCATGTGTCAACAGATTGTAAATAAACGTTTAATTAAAGAATATTTCCTTGCGGAGATACGATATGGAACTTGGTAAAATCTAATAAACAAAAGAAAACCCAGAAGAAGATTCGCAACGTGCAGTTAATCTTGCAATCGATACGTCCACAGACAAAATGTTCAAGAAATAAATGCTCCTCTCCACGGTCTCTCTGCAAAGGAATGTGAAATTATCAAGTCACAAAACGAGTGAATTGAGAATTCTCCACAAATCCTCGAGTCCGAAGCGAAGAGTAGATTTATCAAATTGTAAAATATACCAGTGAATTAAGTCCGACTATCTCGCAAATTAATATGTTAATACACCCAATAGAAACAATTAAACTAATAATACGAATAAATTATTTAACATACAGGTCCATAAAGAAAGTCTTATTATCAAGCCTCTTGTTATGATTTCATGTAAGACAAGGACATTGTACTGAGCAAATGAATTCATAGTATTTATTTTATATTCTAAAATACCTGTTTAGCAACAAGCAACAGATATAAAAATAACATGCGACATTATAAGATACCTAAAAGAGCATTACATAAATGAATGAACAATGATTAAAAACCTAATTGCCTCGAGACCCCACAAGCAAGCCTAGTCATTCAAAATGTTGACATTTCTTCATTTGATGTTTCGTTTGACATTTCCTGTAACGAAAGTTCATACTTTCTTTCACAGCAGAACTTCTGGAACTGTTTTCAGACGCCTTTTCTGGTGTTTTTACTTTCCCGTATACGTACGTATACACGGAGTGATATACGTAGTATAAGGAAAGTTATGTAATGCTGGGCGAAAAAATGGCCAATTTTCGGCGGAAAAAAATTAATTGCCGGGCCGTGAAAACGAATAAGTGGATAAAACCAGTTGCTAAATTAAGAAAAAAAATCATCTATCTCGTGGTGTGGTCAAAATCCATGATTTGTTGCTTCTTTATACTTAAAAATCGATTGACGGCATTCCGTCCGTCTGTCCGTCTATGGTCAACGCTAGCGCCTAAACCGTTCGGTCGATTTTCTTCAAAATTGATATTCCCCAGTCGATCTGATTCTAGTCGAAGCTTGGTGATTTTGAAAAAGATTCTTTAAAATTTGGGGGTACTTTATATGAAGCCCCCCGGGGATTTTCAACATTTTCTCAAAAAAGGCTCCAAATTTTTTCTTTAAATTTCTTGTATGAATAGAGGAAAATACACTTTTTAACATGGCATAGGTCCGATTTTCACGTACAGCTCTGAATTTTCGAAAATTGTGAAAGTTTGAATTTTTTTCGGCGTCTATCTCCAACTACAAAATTGAAGATAGAGATTTTTTCTTCAAATAAAATTTGTTCTGCATATTGAGTTCTTTAATAAAGGTCATGTAAATGTTTTTCACAATTTTGGTAGTTTTCGTGCAATATTGCGTGCAATATGTGCAATTTTAAAAATTACAAAAACAAAATTTTCTCAAAAACGGCTCCAAATTTTTTCTTTAAACTTTTGGTAGGGATAGTGGTAAATGTACTCTATCAATGACATAAAAGCCATTTTGGTCTATCGGTTGGTTTTTTCAAAAATTACAAAAATGTAAATTTTTTTACTTGTCTCTCACGTCGTTAATATTTACATTATCTGCGATTTTTTAACATTTTTTATATTTACGAGTATATAGGCTTTAAATAATGTCAAGTAAAGTTTCTCGAAAACACTACCATTTTCTGTGAAAAGTAGCTCAAATTTCGGCATTTTCAGAAATGCTCAAACGTCATTTTCTCGTATATGGCTGCAATTTTTTTCTTGAAACTTTTGTAACGGATAGTGCTAATTACACTCATTAGTATAGCGTGAAGTTTATTTTGAGTTTTTTTTTGTTTTTTTTTCAAAAATTATATAAATGTAAATTCTTTGAAAGATCTCTCACATCTTTAATATGCACATTATCCGCAATTTGTAAAGATGATTATATTTGTGAGTGTAAGTGCTTCAAATAACTTCAAATAAAGTATTTTGAAAACTCAAAAACTTTCTGTGAAAATGAGCTTCAAATTTCGCATTTTTAGTAGTGTTAAAACGCCATTTTCTCTTAAACGGCACATAATTTTTAAAAGAAAATTGCCATTTACGGCTAGGTTTTTGTGTTCTTTAATATTCTAAAATTAATGTTTCTGTTCTACCAATAGGAAACCGAAAAATTAAGAAAATGACAGAAAAATGTACTTTTGGCGATGATAGATGGTAGCTGGCAAGAAGAGTATGTGGCAATTCCGAATAGCTAGCGAAGACCCAGGAAAATAGAAAACTAATACGGGAAAGTCTGTGCCATTCTGTAGCACCACTAGTTTCCCAATTTTGGAAAGCAGTGAATTGCTTACTTTCGAATTTATATCTGCACGTGAAATTTCACCGAACCTTTCATTTGGATTTCATTTTTATAGCGTGTTTTATCATAACAATGTAATATATTTGATTAATGAAAAAAATAGGCGTACGTAGTGTGAATAACACTGGAGAAAATGTTTTTTTTCTTTTATTTTATGCTAATACACAATTGGGTTTTGTTGAAGTCTGAATCAATTCTCCCTCTAAAATGTTTAAGTTAATGCAGAGGTATCAGCTTTCGCTCAAAACGCAAAACAGATGAAAACACATTAAGGTTTCGACGCACTTCAAATCTTGCTTTAAGACTGAATTAACAGAAAGGTAATTAGTGTGTTCATTATAAGTAAGTTTGTACGTAATGATATTTTTACGAAAATGATCGGGACAGTGAGTTGAATAACACATTCAAACAGGCTTAAATAGGGAGGTCACAAATAAATTTGATAAGCCACGCCAATTGTAACGTAATGCATCATGGTGGTAAAATAGCTGTTCCTTTTTATCGTGAAATGTCCAGGTTCCTTTGACACAGGATTCATCTCTATGTCAGATAATTTGAATTCCTAACGAATGCGACATAAATATTAACGAGCCACCCCGCCAACAACAGCCTTGGCTCGCGTTAAACAAACCAAGAAAACAAAAAACTACAGGCATAATTAATGCAAATGAAACTCTCTCAAATACTAATAGCGTAAAGAATTTAAACAATGTGTCAAAAGCATTGTTGAATAATCGAACTTAGCCTCAATTTAATTTATTTATTGCTGCTCTCATTTAATTAATTCTGACTTCCTTCATATACGTATCGATAATCACAACCTTTTCCGTAATTTTCTTGTTTGGGTTTACTAACCTAGTAGGTCACTTCAGATAAACAACCCGAAATACATTACGTAAAACAACGCAATACAGACCGACTGGAATAGCTTGTATTATGTTCTAAACAATCTATTTCATAAAATAATGGAGGCGGTGATGATGGTGAAATTAAATGTGTAATAAATGTACTTTTTATGAGATTCACATTGATCTACAATTAAAAATAAAGTAGAACACCTTGATAAGAAAACACTGCTTGTAAAAGAATGCCGAATATAAATAACAAGTTGGCTGTTCGAAGTGCCTATTGACAGATGGGTATGTGCTCTATAATGGGCATTTTCTGTCGTCATGAAAAAGACCCGCTAATAAGGGTTTCCCGCTTACAGCGAACAGACTATTGGTTCCAGAACATTTTCCCCCCACGAGTCACGAGTGGAAAGATAATACTATTTTCCCACACGAGTCGGGAGACTGTTTGTTTTACCCTCGAGCACCCTTCACGAAGGCTGTTTAAAGAAAGGATTGCCATTGGTGGAAAATCCTTAACCCGGCATCTATTCTGTGAAGGGAGGAAAAATTTGCTGTCACTTTCCCGAAAGAATATTGAACGCAATATCGGAAAAACATGACTTCATATGTGAAGTCTAGAACAGTAAAAATGTAAGATAACCGAAGTTGAAAATTTAAGAAGACTGATATTATCGTTTCCCTTTTAAAAAGCCCCCGTCCGTAAGTTTCAAAAATCTCCTCTTATGATGGGGTTCTTGTATAAATTATACTCATTTTGTAGTGAAATTTGTGGGCATTTTTACCGACAAGGAAAATTAAAAAGCCGTTTTCAAAACTTTATCCCACGACATATGACAGACCATTTCATCTTGAGTAGGAATCCACTTGTTGCATATCGTGCCGAAATTTTTGAAACTTAACGGAGATTCTGAAATGTATCGCACGTGAAAATCGGAAAGTATGCACGCCGTATCTATATTAGGGAATGATATACGAAGGTAATACTATTCGCAAAAACTCAACATACGGATAACCGGCCTAAAAAAAATGTATTGTAGTTCACATCACACACCGTTCTAGACCTCTACAGGAGTTTCAGGGTTCTAACCCCGAGATCCCTTGGCCTATTTTGTTACCTACGAGGACAAGCGAAGAGAGGTTGATTTTTTCAAGTTAATAAGTCTCTGCCATTTAAGATGTGTCCGTTTACCATTTACCAGATATTCTCTTGTATTACAGAAATTATTGTATATATCAAGAGTAAAAAAGAATTTAATCAAGAACTTCTTCCTTGTAAAAATAACAGAACGTTAAAAGTAGTGAAGCATATTTGTAAAGGAAACTATTGAACAGCGCAATCCTGCTTTCGACAATACTAATGTCATATAGACATTAGGGAAGTAGAACGAAAAGTATTAATTGATCTTCACTATCATAATGAATTCATTGTTTACGTAATGGTTGTCAATAAAGACCACCTGTATGTTGTTCCTCTCATTACGATGCCAACACGACTATAGCCCTTTTAAGTTGAAATGCCAGATATTCAATACGTGATTGGTGGCATGGCGATCATTTCATAGTTTTCAGACGAACATCTGTGAATGCCTACTTCGGCTAGTTTGTTCAAATGAGCCCAAAACAATCCTTTCGTCAATCCCATCAAAATAGATTTAAACGACACGTGCATGATAACAGAACACATTTTCTCATACGATATGCGAGCAATGTAAACGAAAAGATACAAGAAAAAGCCCACTCCTTTAAAAATTCACGGATTCAACTTGACGTATTATGTGAAACCCATACAATTTTTAATACTTTTAAATATGCAAACTTTTAAATTCACAAACATTCAAATTAACCGATTTTTTTTTTAATTTAGAAATTAAATTTAGTTATTTTCACCAGAATCCTAAACCAGTGATGTCAAAGACTTCTACTGGTGGCAGTGGCAGCTTCTACCGTTCGTAGCATCGTAGCATGCCACGAGCTTCTCTGCGCAACTAGCGTCGGGAAAGGGAACTATTAGTCACCCCGCCGTTTTGCAATAGGGATGGTGTTGTCTCTGGTGGCGGGGTAATGAACTGCGTGGAGGGGCGATTTCGTCGTAGCACTCGTGCCAAAGACTCGCTCGTGGCATCGACCTTCACATCACTGTCCTAAACGTTCGCATGTGCCTGTCTTCGAGTTCAATACGCGAAACCTTCATTGGGAAGGCGCGCTGAGTTTCCCAATCCTTGCGAATGTGCGCCTTCCGCTCGGGGCGATCCTTGACCCGGATTCCTGCATTGTCTCGCTTCTTCTTCGGCCATTTTCTTTTCGAACTCCCGAGATCACGCCATCGAGGACGCATCTGAACGAAGAGCGTTTCGCGGCATTGACCAGGAGCAGATTTTCGGAAATCCTCCGTTTTGAGTCTTCGTTTATATTAAATTGTGGATAAAATGTTTTGTAAGTAGGATCTTCCTGTGCTGACCAGTAGGAGTCGTAGGAGGGAGATAAGAAATTATCCGTGGGCACGTAGTAAAAAGGAGAATGAATAGAAAAGCATAGATAAAGAAATCAGAAGAAATATTATTATTATTATTATTATTATTATTATTATTATTATTATTATTATTATTATATGATCTGCCTACTACCATTACTTATGCAAAATTCTCAGTTTTTCACCAACCCAAACATCCATAAGAAGGGACTTCTTTCGAAGACAACCTTCTTCATAACAAAATACATGAACCTGCTAAAACTAATTTCCAAACGATTTTCACATTCTCCAAGCAATTCAACTTCAACCATCACACGAATATTGGACACAAAGTAGGCTATAGCAACCTCCTGAAATTTTCGACATAATTTAGGGGGGGGGGAGATTCTTAACTCCCATTTTTCAGCATCACGTCAAACACCACATCTTCTAGCCACCCAAACCCGATAATCGCGGTTACATGTGTTAGCAAGCGTTCAAACGCCCCGACCCGGCGCCGCACCGGATATTCCCAGGAGCCAAGGCCTCCCTGGAACAGCAGCGTAATCCCTCGGATACGGCCCTCAGCAGGGGACCGCAACGCAAGCGGTTGGCGAGGCGCGGGCGGCACCTCCCTAAAGGGCCGCCAGGGGCGCGCGTGACAAACGCCGCGAGCTGAGCGCCGCGCGGCCCGCGCTCTAGCGGGCAATTACCACACTACGTGGTCGGTGGCGCGGCGCGGCGCGGCACGAGACGGCGCGCGGCGTGGCGCGCGCACGCGCTCTGCCCGCGAAAGAACCGCCGCGCCTGTGACGTCACGTGTTTCCGAGCGTGTGAGGAGAGCCGTAAAGCTCACGGCCTCGCCCTCGTTGCTTGCTTCACTTCAATTCACACTCCACAAGCCGGGGCAATACTCCACATGTCCACAAACTGTACTTTCCACAAGATCTCGTTTCTGCTTGTCTTAAGCCACGCCTTCGACGGTCCCAGATCGGATATTATGAGCAAAGACACAGATGAGGCACGGCATTATATTGCATGATATTGTGAATTATCACGAACAATCAATTAAATATTGACATTTGCTATATATTGAAATAAAACAATAGTGATTATTTCAGACTTTGGTCCTAAATTCATTGTTACTTTTGCCTATTATAATCCTCGTGAATCCATCTTAGAAAAATACTACTCATTGTTCTTTTTAGAAATATTTGAGGGGGTTTGGTCAACGATAGCGTAGAATATTATTCAAAACTTTCTTTTTGGGGGAAGTGGGCGGCGGACAGATGTTGTAAATTTGAATGAAGAAATATACTGACATCGCTCGTCAACATTTCTTCTTAGATATGCATATCCAAAAACAGAAACATCCAATAATATCAATAGCAGCTGATTGTGACACATCGCCGTTCAACAACGATGAATAAGTAGTTCCCACAAAGTTTCGCGAAAAACTGCGGTCCCAAAGATCGTAGATTGCGGGGGGGGGGGCATTAAGACTGAAAAGGATATGTTGTTCGGAAGAGCAATGCACGAACCCGAAAAACATTACGTTTCAGCCCAGAAGCTGGCCTTCAAATTCGAAGAAAGGTGCTGAAGAGGTGGTATCTTTAACGAGCAAATGACATGATTCCTTGTTTCCTTCTGGAATCTGGATAATTACAGTAGCTCTTCCTCCACCTCGAAAACACTACGTACGAGTTGTTTTCTGACGCTAGTACAATATACCTGTTGATAATTGTCTAGTTTTTACAGTCCATAATTTGCTCGAAAATCGTTAATTTTAAGTGGAAAATTCATACTACTGAAATATATAATACAAGTTAATTGAATAAGTCCAGTTAAATAAAATGTAACTTCTGTAAACCTAGACGAAACGGCCTTGAATTTGAAGTTCACCAGCACATTTAGTTGCTTGGAAACTTTCCTAGCGGCTAGTTTCCGAGCGACTAAATGTGCTGGTGAACTTCAATTTCAAGGCCGTTTCGTTTCGTCTAGGTGTACATTTTATTTAACTGGCATTATTCAATTATCTTGTAATATATTTTTCATTAGTATTAATTTTCACTTACAATTAACGATTTTGGAGCAAATTGTGGACTGTACAAACAAGACTGTTACCAAGTGTAGGTCGGCGAGAGAAAATGCCACTGAAAGCCACAAGAGTTTGGGAACTATTGCATTAGAGTGGAGAAATGAACTAGAACAGCTCGTGATTTGTTATCTGCTCCAATGTAAAAAGCGACCCCCGCCACCGCCGCCGCGCCCCGCCTACTCGTCTGCAGGAAATGACGCAGGTTGCGCAGCCTCAGTAAACTGCGAGGATCTCTGCTGATT